>JAXQQM020081998.1:0-193132 GCA_034641835.2 Pinus albicaulis | reverse complement strand
ATCACAATTAAAGATTTCATTATGAAGACCAAACCTGGTTACACTTTTCAACACTCCCTCTTCACTAGGGAGGTATTCATAATGGTACCTGGTCATTCTCAATCTAAAGAATTATCATAAGAAGAGTCTTATTGGCAACCCATTTGTTTATTATCATATCAACTAGCATAGTCACATAAAAAGGCCTTGAATAACATATCTATCTCTCCACAACATCATAGCACAGTGTCAGTGACACCAATTACGTATAGACACCCCCATAATTGCCTCTGTTGGAACATACCCTACTCCGGTTCTCATTTTGTGTTCCACTGGGACTTTTCTTATCTTGGATTCAAAATATCCAAATAATGTTAGTCCTCTATGACTACTCTTGTCTTGGATTCTCTAACACATCCTTCAGAGCATTGGATGCCAGATATTTACTCAATCCTCCATTATGTATTCCATAGTGAAGACAAGAATTATATGTCTACATATCTCTCTTAATTATGTAGGAAATATATATTCCAATAAAGGAATGTGCTCATTCCTATGGAAGGAATGTACCTAAGCTCCCTATTGCTTATGAATTTTTCTTTCAAGTTTATTCCATGTAAAAAACATGTTTACAGGATCTCTCTTAATTAGGGACCTGTTAGGGTCCTATAATAATATGATTCATAATTTTTGAATTGACTTTGATAGTCTTGTAAATATGTACATACCTTTCTTTTTGCAAGTTGTTTTACCATATTTGAAAATAATAATAAAATGAAAAGAGGGTAAAAGTCCTAAAATAAATATGAAAGGACTTAGAAAAAATAGACCCCAAAAACAAAAAAGAGATAAGAATAAGACATGAAAATGAGCAAGTAAAAATGCCACTACTTTTACTTTACTGCAATAATAATGATTATGTGCAGCTTGTTCAAAATGCCATAATCCATGATAAGTTAAATAGTTTAATCTTAACTTTTCATGTTTTGAATTTCATGTTTCAGATAGAGAATAAATATATGTAAAACAATATAAACTTGACATATCAGTAGATAGTTAGAGAATAAATGAGGAGATCAACAGTTTAATCTGAGCCCTCAAATGAAATAAGGTTAGACTTAGATAGTTTTTATGGTTTGAAAAAAAAATGAATTTAGGGTTACAAGCTTAAATGCACCCATGAAAATGAGGTAAAAAATGTTATAAATAATGATGGGTAGGTAGAAAGCAGTTGTGAAAAACATCTAATAAAGAATCATCAGGCAATAATTACTAATTTCCCCTCTCCCACAATCATCCACTATTCTAAACCTTTAGTTAAAGAGGCTCAAATCATTTCTCTATCTTTCATTGGGACCGGACCCAAGGCTCAATAACTGATTGGTTAAAAATACTAGATTCCCTACATAAAACCCATTTCATTAACATATTCACCCTTTTCCAAGATTATGATCGCTTTTCCTAAGCAAAATATCCTTTTACTTAGTAAAAGTAAAAACCCTACATAATTAATTTCATTTTCATTAAGAAAAAAAACACTTAAAAAACCCACAGAATACATTTATCCTAAGTTTAAGTGTGAAAATAAAAAAAGGGACAAACTATGCTTTATTTGTCTATCTTTACACTTTACATAGTTTTAAATTATGTATTTTTCATTCATTCCATACATTATCTTTACTTTCATATTAATTTATAACTTATATTATTTAGCTCCCTATTCTATACCCTTCCCATATATTATTAAATCATTTATATTTAAATAACCCCAAAACCCTTCTATTTAAATTTTAAACCTATGTTAATATATCCCACATGATGAAATAATTCCTGCCCATTATCCCATAGGTTTAAACATATCGAAATACCAAAATATATCTTGGCCCCCTATGGTTATTAAACACTTTTCAAAGGTTTATATACCATATAAATATTAATACCCGCACCAACATTATTACTTGAAACATTTGTTAAATTTTTTAATAAAAAACACATATATGACATTACCCCTCCGCTATCATATAATACAAGGTTTTAAATTTAATAAATGTTTATTTATAAAGTTAAAAAAACCATTCCGCCACGTTGATAAACCCCGGACCCACTTCGAATCCTGATGGAACTTCCAAAACAAATCACGAGCATTTGCAATCGAACTCCCAAATCCAATGAACGAAATCCAATATCGCAAATAAAGTTGTGCGATGTTAACTTTTTCATTCCTATGAAAAATAGGCTGTTTTGAATTTTTCTCCCTCCTCCACGTGGCTTAACTTTATTGGATCACGTCCGATTCAATTGAATCTAGTTACCACCTAAAACCCGTGCGATAACCACTCGCGGTTTCTATCCTTTGAAGCCGAAAAATTTCCCATTTCTTGATGTGATTGACATTTATTACAAACCATATTTAATCTAAAATGCCTAATAAACCATGAAATTACTCCATTGTTCCCTTTTCTACATTCTCCGACTGTATTGCGCCTCCTGATTAAAGAAAACCAAGCTTTTGCTTCATTTTCAAGCCCAAAACCAGTGAAAAGCCCAAATTTTCTATTAAATACTGCTGAAAGATTCCATAAAGCCTCCAGATACGAGAAAAGATACCAGGAACCTGTTAAACTCCTCAGAGCTTATTTAAACAACCCATACCTGCGTAGAACAGGTATTTTTCAAATAAATTGAGCCTGTTCTCAATTTAAAAAGGACATTTAAAACCTGTATAAGCATATTGAGTCTAAGAAATCCTTTAAAATTTTCTAAAAAAGAGGCTAAACCCTGGAATTTTTTTTGAGAAAACCCTGTTATATACTGCATTAAGTTTATAAAGGAAAATATTGAGTTTATTAGTTTTTCTAGTCTATATAAAACTCTAAATAAAGCCCCAAAATCCTCTGAAGGTAACTTGAACCTCTGTTCTTTATTTCAAACAAGTTTTAGCCCAATTACCCACTAAAAAGTGAAAGAAACCCCAGTTTCTTATTTCATAACCAGTGAGAGTCTAAAATACATTTTGAAGATTGGAATTGAAGGATAAATTCAAGGATAGAACCATATTCTACTTATTTTCATCCAAAATCCCCTGTGAAAGCCAAAAATACTTTTGTAATCCATTTAATCTTATAGAAGAAACCGAAAAACCTAAAGACAAGAGTTCCTAAGATCTGAAGGTCAAAATTATGAGAAAACTCCTGCTATGGCCAGAAATCCTTTCACTATATTCCCTATTCCCTAAAGTCATTATTGGCTTGCCTTCAAACAAAGGTTTTATTAACTAATTTTTTTCTTTTTTCATATTATTATCAGAATATGAAATTGGGTCAACAGTTTCAATACTAGTTGACAAAATTGTTTGCTCCAAATTCTCAGATTTTAATTCAAAAGCTTCATCGAACAAAGAGTTTGTACAAAAATAAACGATTAAATCAAAGTCAGAGAGATATCAGAGAGTAATGAAATTTCACAGTGAATGGTAAAAGTGAAATAATAACTCACAGTGACAGTGAAAACGAAACAATCAAAGATCATCAGACTTAAAGTGTATCAGATAAAAGTCACAGTAAAGGTTAAAACAAAGTTACAAAGCAGTCAAGGTAAAAATTAAAAGTAAATATAGAGTTAGTAATGGTTAAACATAGATGAAAATACTTTCACCAACAATGAAATTTATCCGAAGTAAAAGAAAAATAGTTAAAAGAACAAAAAGGTTAAAAGGTGAAAACAGAGCAAGAAGGGACATTTTTGCAGAAATTTCCTTTTTAAGTCATAGTTTTGAAAATAATATTGTTGACAATAAATGATGCATTCTGGAAACCTGGAGGAGGTTTATGTTCCTAAGATGTCAACCTACCAAAACCTATCTCACTTTATGCACAGGTATTACATAATGAGATATACATGCACATCTTTACAGCCTATTTTTCAGACTGTGAAAAGTTCTGTTTTACACATATTTGGGCAAAGCCTATTGTGAACAATTGGTACTGAATTTTGGGAAAATGAGAGAGGTTTATCTTATACCAACCTTTATATACAAAAACCTCTTTTAATATTTACATATATATTTCGTATTGAAATATACAAAGGTATCATTGGACCGCAAGTTTGCATAATTTCTGGAACAAAATACACAAAGGAAGGAGACAGTTAGCGACTTGGATGCCTTATCATCAACTAAGAATTGATATCAAATTCGAATTTCTCCTCTTTTTCATCACCTATATATAAAAAATAGTGCCAAATAGATTCATTAGTTTTGAGTGCCCTTTTATTGAGTTTTATTTATGTAAAATAGTTTGAGATATTTGTAAACCAATCTTGATATTTTTTCAAGATATTTTAGTTTAAGAATTTGCATATATACTTCATCTTTTGAAGTATTATTGTGGAATAAATTTCTGAAGATTTATATAGTCATTTTTTATAGGACTTGAAGGCTTTTGTGTTTCAAATCTCGAGAGTAGACTGGATCAAAACAAGTAGTGTCATATTTCAGGATTCATGTGATGAGCTATTGAAGTGAAGTATTTCCTTTTTGTCATTGTTTATCTTTATTTGTTACATGCATCCATTATGTGTTCTAAATTTGAATGAATAAATACGAGTATTAATTCCGGATTTGTTAAAAGCAGCCTATCTTTATTGTTTATCATTTCTATATTTTCTGGTGATTTCCAGAGTAGAGAACCCTTAATTGCTCCCTCTTTCATTTGACCTCTACCTAATACTTCTCTTTTCCGGATCAAAGAACCCTTCAGTGCTCTTTATCCCAGTCATATCACCTCACCAAACAGCCTTCCTAGATCTTCATGGGTTATCTATCTTGCCCTAAAAAAATTTGACTTCTTGACCTTGATCCCAGCTCTGTCTGCTTGATTTTTTACTCCTCATCCCAGTGGACAAACATATTTCCCACTATCCATCTCATTAGTTTATTTTTCCCACCAAATCAACAAAATCAAAACCAAATTGCACCATCGTAAGTAGCCTAATATTTTACAATTAAAAAAAAAAAAAATTTATAGAGAGAGCCCTCTCTTAACCCTAAGAAGGCCAGATCTTAGAGTTTAAAAGTTGGTCTGTGGTTACCTCTAGTGTTCTTAGACTTTAAACTAAAATAGCACAACTTTAGAATTACTAGAGTGATAAAATACTGGTGACCATACTAGGGAAGACGAACATTTTCTTAATAAATATTATACAAATATCAAATATGATCTATGATGGTGGACACTGTTCAGACGCACAAAGGTTTAAATCATCCACCTGGAGACTCCAAATAAAATTTAAAAATCAAATCTAAGACTCCACTCGTAGAAGGATCTAGCTTGGTGGTATAGATACAATGGTGCTTGTTTATGACTGATTTACAAGGTGAACCCAAGAATACAACGCAGGTATGCTCCCATGAGCAGAGATCACATACCTTGATTTCCACACAAACTACCAAAGGTAAATTGGGATAAAAATATTCCTATGTTTCAAGATCATAATATTGATTATCCTTTGTTACATCACATTAATTTTCATATACACTCATGGATATTGAAGGGTGATTGGCATGAGGATTTCCTCATGAAGCTATTCATCGAAAACTTAGAAGGATAAGCAAGGGAATGGTATGAAGCTCTCAAACCTGCTAGTTTATTTTCTTTAAAGGATTTTCACAAGGTATTTTATGAGAATTATAAAGAAGATTTTCCATATTTATCATTAGCTGAAAATTGTTGTGATCAAGCTTAATATCTCATACATTACCTTAAAAATATTAATGAAGATTTAGGAAATTGGCATCCTGAAAATTTATTAGTAGCAGTCCATAACTTTCATTCTTAGTTAAGTGTCATGATAATCAAGAGGAGTTAATCAAAGATGAAATAGATCATGAGATGAATCAAGATCCACAAAGCCCCTCTATAGTAACAACCGATGTTTCATATAATGTTTTGAATAAATTTAAAGAAAATATTCAACCTCATGATCAGTTTTTACATAGGTGAAAAAAAAATTGTTATTCAAATCTAAGAATTCAAATATTCCCACCCACCCCCCACTGAAGAAGAAATCAATTTTCTTCTAAACATGCAACCATCCTCAAAATATTTACATAATGAGGAAATTGTTCCTACTTATTCTAATTTTGATGTATGTACTAAAGTTTCATGTTAGGGTCCCGTGATTTGGCTGATTGGCAAGCCAAATGACAGTGTAACATCAAACCAAGCTTTGGAGCCCAAGGACCTAGCCTTCCTGGACTCAGAGAGGGCTCTCTCTATGTGTGTAAGGGATATCTGTGTGTTTTCTTATTGTGTTCTGATTTTAGGCTAGTTATGAAGTAAGTTTTTGGTTTTGGTTTTTAGGTTGTGAGGGATGAAACTGATCAAAGATATAAGATAGGTAAAAAGATGTCAGATCAACTGGGCTATGGGGTCGAAAAGGTCAAGAAAGCTATCAGACGGTGATACAAGGCTGTTGAAGGGCCGATTTGATTCAAGGTAGAAAGGATCTTTGGGAAAAATGGAGTAAATGGACATCAATTTTGTGAACAACAAAGAGTTTCAAGCATAACTAGTTCAATAGATAACATAAACATGGTAGGGCAAACCATTAATCATGCAAAATGTAACTACAAGCTAATCAATACATAGAAATAAACATTCAAGCCATGCATAGAAGTATAAGACCCTCTAACTTTGGGAAATGGCTATCAGACTTTGGGGAAAACACTTAAGGAAGACAAACAACTTAAATTACTATGCCGGAACGCCTAAACATAGTACTTCAAGTTATTGGGCACTTTGAACAACAAGATTTGCATAGTTTTAGGCAAAGGGCTAGATCGAAACTAGGCCTCCTTGGTTCAACAAGATGATAATCTAATCGGTCAAAGAGAAATTTCATGGATGGAACTATAGCTAGCCATAGGTAAGCAGGGCGTACCGTAATTCATACTTAGCATGTATAGAACTATGAATGAAACAAGCAACAATATCCTCAAGTTGTTTAAAGAGCAGTTAAGAATTCTTTAATGCAACTAAGGAAGAAGAAAACATGAAAGCTATGAAGATTCAGGAAATTTGAGGTGCCTCCATGGGCATATCTCAAATTTGTTCTCTATTGATCTATAGCAAGCAAGAAACATGTATTCATGAATGAAAACTAGAAGACAACAACAAAGCAAGAGACACTATACCATTCTACCAAGTCATGGAATCCAACAACAATCCTTCTTCATTCATCCAAGAGCATCCAAGAGGAAATCCAAAAGCATAATACAAGTATTTCTTCCAAAGCTTATATGACCACATATTGCTTCTCTTCTCAAGTTCAGCCTTGTTTTACAATGAAAGCCTTTGGAATATATAGGCTTAAGTGAGGAAAACCTCATGGTTCAACTTGCCATCCTATTGGCCTAATCAAAATATCTAAACTTTTCCTTGAGGCTTTGCAAAGCCCAAGGCACAAAATATCTCATAAAATATCTAGAAAATGCTAAAAAAGGAAAAATAATTGACTTTGCATTATTTTCCATGCGCAAAAATAGCTAAACGCGCATTTGGAAAAAGCAATTTTTGAAGGTTCAAAAATTACAAAAATACTCAAAATTTATATCAGCAAAAGGTCCCTTAACTTGCTGGCAACATTAGGCAGCCTTCCTGATGTCTAAATGAGGCTCATGATAGATCGTTGGAAATCTATGAGTGTCTACTTTCCGGAACAACTGAAATTTTCCCAATCCGATGCCTGGAAGTCCTCCAAAACTGCACCTGTGTGTAAAAAACCAAAAATTTACAGTCTGCTGATGGACCGAGCAGAGTGTGCAAAAAGCGAGCATTTTTCTCCATTTTGAGGGGGAAAATGATCTCCAAATGTCCTGAAAATCACTGAGGGTATGCTCCTGAAATTATGGCATCCAATGATACCATTCTCCTCCTTTGACGAATCCCCAAAATGAAATGGCGAATTTCACGAGTTTTGACCAAAAACTCAAAAATGCCAAAAAAACCAAAATATGTCAAAATGCGCCCAAAATCGGTGAGTATGACCCTCAAGGGTCCCTATCAACATGCTCTGAAAAAAAAGCCAAAATGTCAAGTCCTGATGTGTCTTTCTTCCCTTTCCGTGCCGGGCGCTTCCCTTTAGCCTCCTTTAGTTTCTCACTGTCATGCTGCTCCTTTTGATATCACTGTTTGATCTTTGATTCATTTGCCTCAATGCTGTGTGACATGTTTTCTGTGATATCAGGTCCCTTGTTCCTTCAGAATGCTGCTTTTCCCCTTGGTATGCAACTCAATAAGTAAACTTCAAGGACAAAAACACAGTCAATAAAGATACACAGTCAAAGTGATTTTTTCTGTATTTTGTGGTAAGGTCACCTTGCCTTTGGGTGTCTTGAGGACAACAGTATAACCTTGTTTTTTTAGGCAAAGGAAAAACCACAATCTTCTTATTTCAAAACACTATTCTCTTCTTTGTATGCC
The DNA here is from genome assembly GCA_034641835.2 of Pinus albicaulis. Classification (NCBI taxonomy): domain Eukaryota; kingdom Viridiplantae; phylum Streptophyta; class Pinopsida; order Pinales; family Pinaceae; genus Pinus; species Pinus albicaulis. Next base: position 184,673 of record JAXQQM020081998.1, on the reverse strand, counting down.
TTTTAAGAAGTATATTTCGACACTATTACACAATCAAACAAGGCACGTACATAGTCAAAGATCACTGTTTTTAAAGGATAAGGTGACAGAGCCTGTTTGTGTTTTTGATGTGGTCACAAAAAGTATTATAGAATTCAAACAACAATAACATCCTCATCAAACGAAAGACTGCCCTTCTTATACTTTACTGTTCATCATACCCACTTTTTCTCTACACACCTGTAGACTGCAAAGGTAGCTTTACTCACTGACTGTGCTCTATGGAATGGAAAATCAAAACCCTGTTTTTGCTTTTCACCCTACAGAGGGAAATTTCGAGCAATGACCAAGTAACCTATGCATGGTTACTGTAGTTTAAATTCGGACCACTGCTTCTTTTTAAACTGCCGAGTTTCTGCTTTTAAATCAATGCTTCCATCTTTAAACTAAAAATAAACTACTGATAATTTGCTTCATGTGCATAGGTTCCTTGAGGTGTTTATGAGTCTTAACAGAGTCAAGTTTTATGTTAAATTCATGAGAATATTAACATTAAAACAAAATGTTGAAAAAAACAATAATTTGTACAACAAACCATCAAATGATCCATTAACACAATGTTTTGATGAAGGAGTTCACCCTTCTTGGGCTACATCTCCTTGATCCAGCTTCCATGGCTTGGGCCTATGTATTAACTCAAAATGGAAATTTTTTTTGTTTACAATCCTTTACTACTCTTGAAATCTGTTCCAACATGCTTAGAATGTCCAAATCATCTAGGATAGAATCTTTATGAGCAAAAATTGGTCAAAATTTTCTCCAGTTATGCTTCATTCATTTGTTCCCTAGGAATCTCCTCCAAAACTGGAGAGAACTCCGGTTAGTGCCGCTAATTTTGGAGTACTGCCGCAAATGGTGGACTTTGCCCAACTGGACGCCGAATTAAACTGGGATTAATTAAATTAAGTCAGAGTTTAATTAGGGATAAGCCTTGGTTTAGCACTAAACGTGCTCTTAACCAATCCGCATTAACAATAAGGATTAACGCAAAATAAAACATGTTTAAGGGTTAAATAAACCTTTTTTAGCGCTTAAATCCGCCATTTTCAATAGTCTCCGCTCCTGGTCGTAGCATAAAAGTCACATTGTGAGGGGGCTAGCTCGCGGGGCTGGTCCCCTCCTCCACCCGTCGGTTAAAACTGTGTCAAAACAAATATAAGTCGATGAAATTGTTTATTAAGTTCCATTAGTGTGGCCTATTGGTATGTATTGTGGTTGGTGCGGGGGAGGTCTCAAGGTAAACCCCGACCTCCACCCTTTTGGCTGTAATAAATTTTTGCACCATATATACCATATGAAATTTCAACCTTGAATTATATAGTCCTCCTACCATATAATAAAAAAAAAAAAATTCACCCTATAAAATGATTTCGACCTTAGGATATAATAAAAAAAATTCCACCTTCCCAACTTTCCAGCGAATCCTGTAGTGACACTTGTCACAGTGTGATTGGGCAAACTGAATGAATATTCCTATAATATATATTTTGCTAACTAGATTGCCATGTCACATTTTGTCCTTTTCTACAAAAAATTTAAATGTTTAGGAAAACAAACGACATGCTTTATCTTCCTCATATATAGTCGTTTTTCGATGTAACGAATTGCACCAGATTCTTGGCGACGAGCACTTCGCAGTCGTTCAGGTTTCGATTGATTCTGCACTTCCATTTTTGAGCTTCACACTAAGCACTTGATCATTAATCCCCACTAGAAGCCTTTTAGACCCCAAAATCTCTTTGATTACTGAACATGTGGATGAGGGTAGAGTTACCTCACCCTTCTAGTCTCTATCCACTGAAATTTTCCCATTTTCATCAATTTGAGATTTTCACAAAAAATAATCTTTTTCCTTGACTCTTCAAACTCTCTCTTGCTGTTGTAGACACCGTCATGCTTCAATTTCCCTGAATTTGCAGAGCAACAAGCTGTCCTTGCAGAAAAAAACTTGTTCCCACCTTGGTCATCAATCAAAGGAAACTTAAAAGCCGTCTCACTTCGAACACTGTCGCCATGGCGATTCTTAGTTGATCTTGCTTTGTACTTCATCGATTTTTGACCAAGTGGTTTCGCCATTGCCATGTACCTTTTGGAAACAAAAAACAAGTACTTGTGGAACCTATTCCTTCTTTGTCAAATTGCTTTAGCATTTTCTCTTTGAACTTTTCTCTCTCTTGCACCAACGTCTTGTTTCCAACACTGCTCAACACTGATGTTGGTTGCTGCAAATTTTTCACATCTTGTTTACCTCCTTTCAAAGGAAACCTTTTAGAGTCCTGAAACATCTTATTACAAGCATAAGAAACTTCAATGAAATCAACTTTTTCATTCTATGCATTTTTTTGAAAGGCATCATTCAAAACATCTCTATGCTTGATCATTAACAAAGTCAAATTTTGACTTGCATTCACTATTCTCTTCATTTCTCCTGCATGTATAAGATACAAACTTGTATTCTTCTTATGCGCTCTAAATATGTACTCAATTCCATATTTAAATAAGTGATACTTATTCTCATGGCGATGAAATACTGCTTTCCTATCATAAAGATAAGGACTTCCCAAAACATTACCTGAAATATCAAGCGGTACTACATCAAGTTCAAATTCGTTAAGATAGTTTGAATTGATTGCAAACCTTAGAATGCACTTCCTTGTTACTTGCAAGTTTTCATTCTTGCATATCCACCCTAAAGGATAAGGTCTTGGATGTATAATAGTTTCAAGATTTAGCTCCTTAACTAAGTCTTCAGAAATTAAATTAGCTTGAGAACCACTATCAAATAGTGTGTCTATCTTGGTATGTTTAGAAACGACTCTAATATGAAAGAGTTCAATTCTAAAATATTCATCTTGAGTTACATTGGAACAACTTGAAGAACTAGTGTTTGCTATGTGCTTACCTTTCAAATCCATTGTCGTAATATTGGTTTCATCTCCTTAATATGAACCTAAGTCATGTTCAATGATAACAATAGTTTTCCCCTTCTCGTTGTCTTTTAGTTTGTTTGGCCTCAACTCTGGATGAAGTTGCCAACAACAAACTTCATCATGGCCATTCTTCTAACAATATTTACATGTAAGTTTCTCTTTCTCTTTTTTGATAGAGCTATTTCTCTTTCCTCTTCCATCAAACTTTACCTTTCCTTTACCCTCATACTCAAGGAAAATATAACTTTTCTCATCTACACTCTGTTTCCCTCTTTCTTCTAAATGTGGGGCTTGAACACAAACCTCATCTAAGTTTGTGGGATTAAACATGAGAATACTGTGCCTAAGGTAACTGTGAAAACCCCTAATATACTTTAAATCTTTTTCTTGAGAATACAAATTAACACCCAAAATAAGAGCTCTTCTCCTAAATTCATGAGTATAATCTTGCACACTTTTCCCTTTCAATTGTCTAAAATTCTTCTAGTCCATAATGGATTTTTTCATGTAAGCTAGAGGATAAACTTTCCTTTTAATGGTAGCAACAAAATTTGACCAAGACATTGAGATCTTATCGTGGTTTTTAATCTCTTCTTGAGTCCTTGCTTCCCACCATACAAGTGTTGATCCCTCCATCCTCAAGGAAGCCAATTGAATCTTTATGTCATCTTCTTGAAGGTTCTTAACTATGCAATAAACCTCCAATTGATGAATCCAATTATCCAGCTTCTCTACATTCACTTTGCCATTATACATTGGAAGCTCAAATTTGACATCAAGTTTGAGTAAGGGAGTTTTTCCTTTTGGGGTTTTTGAGTGAGTATGGGTGGTTTTGGCTGTGGAAGTGGAAGATGATGTTGATGGTGATGACGAGGATGATGAAGATGGTGGAGACGGAGGAGGCTTTCTTCCACTGCCCTTTAAATCCTTCTCTTCATCCTTTTTGTCTTATGAGGTTCCCTCTCCATGTGGAGACTTAGAATTCCCTTCAACCATCTTGGTGATCCTCTCTTAAAAGAGGATCCTAACCCTTTCAGTTAGATCATAGAAAAAATTCTTGTATGCTTCCTCTTCTGAAAGACCTTCAGTTTCTCCTACACATAACATGATGGCTATGGATTCAAGCTCAACTTCTGGTGTAACTTGTACCTCCTCAATCTCAGTTAGAGATAAAACTTGAGGTGCTTCAAGGGCATTTTGGAGTGAAAATTTGGGTGGAGATGGTGGCCTTGTGGCTCTCCGTCTTTTGGTCCTAACCTCAGGATTAGCAACCAAAAGTTTGCCTTGTCCTCTTTGCAACTTCAACCTTGTAAGCATCACAAATTTGCAGTCATTAAAACCCTACTTGCACAAAAATCAAGCAAATATCAAGCAAATAACCTTTTCTATGATACCACCTTGATCTGAATCTGAATGTTCTTTTTGTTATGCTAATATCATCTTTAGAATTATAAATAAATTACTGATCATTTCCTTCATGTGCATAGGTTTCTTGAGGTGTTTGTGAGTGTTAATCAGGCAAATGTGTCAAGTTTTATGTTAAATTCATGATCATATTATCATTATAACAAAATTTGAACAACAACAATAAAATGTACAATAAACCATCAAATGATCCATTAACACAATGTTTTGATGAAGGATTTCACCCCTCCTGGGCTACAACTCCTTGGTCCAGCTTCCATGGCTTGGGCCTTTATATTAGCTCAAAATGGAAAAAAAAAATTATTTACAATCCTCCACTGCTCCAACATGCTCATAATGTCCAAATCATCTAGGATAGAATATTTTTGAGCCAAAAATGGTTGAAATTTGCTCTAGTTATGCTTCATTAAAATTTTCCTAGGAATCTCGTCCAAAACTAGAGAGAACTCCAATTAGCGCCACTAATTTTGGAGTCCCGCCGCAAATGGTGGATCGCCAAATCGTCGTAAAATTAAACTCGGATTAATTAAATTAACTAGGAGTTTTAATAGGGATAAACCTTTTAGCGCTAAACACGCTCTTAACCAATCCGTATTAAAAATAGGATTAGCGCAAATAAAACATGTTTAAGGGTTAAATAAAACCCGTTAGCACTTAACTTTTCCATTTGCAATAACCTCCGTCTCCCCGGTCGTAGCATAAAGGTCACATCAGAAGGGGCCGCCCCCTCCTCCACCCGCCTGTCAAACTGTGTTAAAACAAATATAAGTTGGCAGCATTGTTTATTAAGTTCCATTGGTGTGAACTATTGGTATGTATTGTGGTTGGTGTGGGGGAGGTCGTGGGGTCGACCCAGACCTCCGCCCTTCTGCTTGTAATAAATTTTTTCACCATATATACCATATGAAATTTCGACCTTGACTTATATAATCCTCCAACCATATAATAAAAAAAATGCACCTCTATAAAATGATTTCAACCTTAGGATATAATAAAAAATATTTCACCTTCCCAACTTTCTAGCGAATCTGTAGTGACACTTATCACAGTGTGACTGGGCAAACTAAAGGAATATTCCCATATATATATATATATATATATATATATATATATATATATATATAATTTTATTTTATTTATTTATTTTATTTTATGTTTTTTCTGACTAGACTACTATTTCACCATTATATATATATATATAATTTTATTTTATTTATTTATTTTATTTTATGTTTTTTCTGACTAGACTACTATTTCACCATTATGTCCTTTTCTACAAAAAATTTTAGCTGTTTAGGAAAACGAACAACAGGCTCTATCTTCCTCATACGGAGTTGGTTTTCGATGAAACGAATTGCGCCAGATTTCTGGAGATGAGCACTTCATGGTCATTCAGGTTCCGATCAATTCTGCACTTCCATTTTAGAGCTTAACACTGAGCACCTAATCAAGAGGATATGTCCCTTGATACATAAACATTAAGATGGTAGAGCTAATTCATGGACAATTTTTTAGTTATCTGTGAATCCATGCTTGGGATATTGGGATATACAAAAATTCATGCTATTGGATTAAAATACTTATTATAGCTCCTAAGAGTTATTTTTCCCTTGAATAAATGGAACCCAAGTATTGATAGCCTAATTGCTTTTACAAAATACGAAATTGTTGTCGATTGTAACACCCTCTTATGACATCTACCCATGTAACTGACCAGCCAAGGTAAACATGTGACAAGAGGGTAATAATATGAGATTCAACCTCCTATATGACTTTGAGGAAGTGGAACTAATGAAAATGCAAAAAAAAAACCTTACACTGCATCATTGACATCCCCAAGAGGTAACCCAACCTTCCAGGGCTCCGTTCCCTGAGGGGGAACTAATTTTCAACCCATTTGAGGCTTAGTCGCGGGCATGTAAGGGAAAGGGAGTTATTATAGACCCTTATCCATGGGATTTCCTTGTCAAGGCCGTGGCTAGGGGTGCAAAAGGTCAATACTGTGCCTGTAGCTACGAGATTTGTGTCACATTTTCAGCCCCTGAGCCCAGGTCACTTCCCAAAAATTCCTATAACTTCAGGAGAGGATAAATAACATTAGAAAAAAGACAAGGGAGCAATGGAATCATCAAGAACTCATTTAGACCCTGCCCAACCATGACAAACATTTCGTCAAACATGTCACGAACATTGCATCTATAGGTGTAAACAACATAAATAAACATAGGGGTCTAATACTTATTTGATAATCGCTAAGAAGCATTTATCCCTTACATCATAAGCTGCATTAAAATCTATTTGACTATAGATAAATTGTATATTCATTTACAGGAAAAAACATAGATAGAGCCATACATCACCACTGATAAAAAACAAGCTTATAACCAACATAACAACAATAGAAATACCATGGATATAACATTAATGAAATCCACATAATAACTAGTACATTTGCACATCAAATACCAAAGGAATGAGATTCTCATTAATGAGTGTAAAAACCAATTGAATATGGGACTTCCACGTTCTACCTGACCATATATTGGCTGAACCAAGTCTCACTTCATCTAATCACCCCTATGCCATATTCCAAGCATGAATGTGGGATCTCATCAAAGGCATCAATCACAATCAATCCTAGGCATCTAGAGGCAAAACCACCTCAACCTTCAACCAGTGATTCCATCTCATAGTCAGACATCACAACTATCACGGATTGGTCTCTATCTAAGCTATTTTAGGGCTGTAGAGTGTTTTTTCCAACCAAGGCTTCCAGGACTAGTAACTCAACCCCAACTATTATAGGGCTTCCAAAGCGTTTGTCCAAACATGGCTTCTGTTATCACTCTAATAATTCTTAAGTTGTGAGATTTTGATTTATAGTTTAAACAATATCAGAGGTAATCACAAACCTACTTTCAAGCTTTAGGATCTAGCCTTCCTAAGGCTTAGAGAGGGCTCTCTCTATATGATTTAACTTTGTTTTTATATATTATTTTAGGCTAGTTATATGGAGAAAATTGGTTTTGATGTTTTTATTTATTTTGTTGGGAAAAATCACTTAATGAGATGAATAGTAATAGATCTGTTTTCCTTTGGGAAAATGGAGTCAATGTGTCAAGCAGACAGATCAGGATCAAGGTCTAAAGTCAAATATTTTCAGGGCAAGATAGCAGAGTCACTCAAGATCTTTGAAGGCTGATTTGTGAAGTGGTTTTAATTGGGATAAAGAGAAATTAAGGGCTCTTTGATTCGGATAAGGAATGAATAGGTAGGGTTCAATCGAAATTAGGGAGCAATTAATGGTTCCCTAGTATGGATATCAACAGAAAAAATTTAAATGAAAACCAATAAATAACAGAGTGCTTTTAACAAATTATGATATAACTATTCCTGATTTCACATTAAAATTTAGAACACTTTCATGAATGGATGAATAACATAAGAAGATTGAAAAATAACATAAGAAAGTACTTCACTTAAGTGGCCCAACACATGAATCCTGAAATATGATGCTTTATTTCTTTGATCCATCCTGCTAACTTGAACTTGGTACAAAAACCCTTCAAGTTCAGAAAATATGACCACAGAAATCTTCAACAATTTATCCACCCTCAGTACTTAAAATGATGAAGTATTTACATAAAAAGTAGTAAAAAACATCCTATAACCATCTAAGGAGTTTTCCTTGGAAAATAAAACATCTTTTACAAAAATATAGTGACAACTACCTAAAAAATTGCAAGCTGTACTATTTATTCAAATAAAATATATTGTTGTTGGATTTGGGCTACAACAGGGCTAATAAGGTGTCACCCACGTTGACAATTGATCTTCACTCTGTTTTAGAACTTTATCTTTCACTTGGTACTTTTTAACAACTGATACTCTTTACCCTGATACACTTTAACCTGCTGATTTTGACTGCTTTACTGCCTAAAAATCTATTTTTACTGTGTCAAAAACAACACTCTATTTTCATTATTTCTCACTGCAAACTGTCTTTTATAGCAAATCTGTGAGATTTTGCCAAAATTATTCTTTTGGTAATTTGATCTTGGTGATTTTTCTGAAATTCTCATCTTATTTTGTGTATCTTACAAAAGCTGGCTTGACCACAAATAGGTGCTTTATCTCATGTTGTAAATAAAACAAATTTTCAATACTTTTGTGTAAAATTTTACCTGTTGGAATCCCTTGCCAATATGTTTTGTTAACCTGTTCTTTGGAAAAATCTCTGATCTTTTTATTATAATCTTCTTGTTTCATCAACTTATCATTAATTAATAGAAGATTGGGAAGTCCCTTTTGCCTCAAAATGTCAGACTTCACCATGAATCTTGTGATTGCTACATCCATATTTTGACATTTTTCTTCTAACTATTTCATAAGGTTCTTTTTGGAAATTACTTTTGTTACCTCAAGAATTGTTTCTGTCTTGTCAGTTATTCCTATTTTATCCAATTCTTGCTTATTTTTACTATTGAGAAACTTAATGATTTGCAATGCTTCTTCAGGTTTGGTGCCCAATTCATCTTTTGTTTTTTGAATTTCTTCTCTGGCTACTTTTAGCAAGTCCTTCTGTTCATAAATCACTTGTATTGATGGCCAAGTATAATTGACTGATTCAATGATATTGGTCCATAACTGATTTTTGATGTATGCCATCGGCTCTTTCAAGGTCAACTCTGTTTCTGCCTTTTTGAGTTGTTCACTTAACCTTTTAGCCTTTTGTTCTTCAGTTTTAGCATTGATCTGTGCTAGCTTCTTAGCATCTTCCAGCTTTTTGATTTGCTCTTTCAACTTGTTGATTTCATTAGTTTGTATGGACATTTCTTCCATTTCCTTTGTCAATTTGCTGGCTTCATTTGACTGTTGAACTGTTGAAGTGGAAGATTCAGTGGCAGAAGTGGTGGATGGAGTGACTGGCACTACTGTGGCCAATGAAACCTTTGGATCCATTTCTTCTGCTAAAGTGGATGGGACTGCTGTGGTCACCATAGGAATCATAGTTATAGGGACTTCTTTTGTTTTAATGGCTTCTTTTTCTTGGACTAGCTTGTCCATCTCAATTTCCATCTCCTTGATTTGTGCTGTCATATGTAATATGAGACTCATCATATCATCCTTTTGGTTTGCTTCCTATACAATCTCCTTAGCTTGTGGATGCTCTGTAGGAGGTAGCTTTAATTGTTTTCTGAGTGCTGCAATATCAAAATTTTTCTTTTTTACTAATTCTTTTGCAGCTTTCACATTAGAAGGGTCATACCCCACTTCTATCACCAATTCTTCTAAAGACTTAATTATGGTGTCTTTAGCATATGAAGAAGCTTTTTCAACCTTAAGTTGATCTTTCATATTTGTCAAAGTGCTCTGGAGCTTTTGAACACTCATTTCTTTTGTGGTCATGGTAGAATATAGCATTTCTGAGCTTTGCTTGCGGAACTCAATATGATCCAAGGGATGAATGTCCTCTATTGGAACTTCAATGTCAGCTCTCTTGTAATCTAATGCTATTGTAGGTTTAGGCACTGTTGGCTGTAGCACTGTCATCAAAAATTTCCTATTTGTATAGACAAAGGCTGAAAGCAGCCTATTTTGTATCCCTGGAGTCTGCTTCAAGTACTGTGAATAGATTTCATTCTTAATTTCCTCATTTCTAGCTTTGATCTCTTTATACTTTTCTTTGATATCCATGTCTTTATCCTCTGCCTGTTTTGATGAAGATGCTTCGATACTTTGTTGTTTCTGAATCATTTGTGTGTTGGAAGTAGCAGGTTGTTGCTCATTTTCAATCACTGTAGTAGTCATAGTGTCTTTCTCTGGGTTTTCTTCATCTAAAACCTCAATTGTTTCCTATTCTTTCTTTGCTAGATTTGTCTTTGTTTTCTTGGTGTACTCTAGCTTAAAATTGGTTTATGTGATAGTTTCAGCTATATATGAGCCTTCTTCCCTTTTCCTTTTATACCTCTGTCTTCCTGATTTGATGTTTGCAGAATGTGACTAATATCACTTTGCTTGACAGATTCAATCAATATATTTTCTAACCACTCTGTTTGGTTTGGAAACTTCTCAATGTCAGGCTTCTTGTCATGTATATAAGGGGTTAATTTACATTTCACCCTCATCTTACTGATTATTCCATAAGGATCATAGTTCCACAAGAAAATTTCATCAAACTTATACTCTAGCAACTATTTTGCTGTCTCTGCACCTACTTCCCCGTTGTTGCATATGAAAGGACCCAATTGGTTTTTCAATTTAAACTGAGTTTTATTTTTAGCAGCAAATTTTTTTATTGAATCTGAGTTCAGAATATGTCTAATATATTCTAAGGCAAACAATATCATTGGTAAATAATTTGGAAATTTATAGGGAAGGAGAGTTGATCCATAAACTCTAACCTCAGTATGGTTTTGGTATAGATACCAATCACCTATCTTGCTCTGCTCTAATAGCTGTAAAACCTTTTTAATTTCACCACTTATCCTAGGTTGCACACTGTTTTTGAGAAGTTTTACCAATGGGTGAATGAAACAATCTGTGAAGTCTGCATATGTGAACTCAGTTGACTCCTTTTTGATCAAGGAAGTCCAGAAAATGATAGATTCTTCATTTCCCTCTACATCCATCTTTTGGAGATTTATTGGAAACTTATCTGACTAAAGGTAGAGAAACATATGGAATAGGAATGAGGTATATCTGAAAACACCTTTAGTAGGAAGGTTTACAAGTTGTTCATGAATATTATCTTCAATATATTCAACAAAATTGTAGATGACTGCAGGAGGTTGACCAGGCACAAAGATGGACAAAAGCAAAGTATAGATTCATCAGTGAAGTAACCAAGGATAAAAGACAACATTGAAATAGCATGTCTTGATCCTTCTGGGAATTTGGAGGATGAATATGGAGGATTTAGCTTGGGGATTTAAACATATGAGGGCATGAATGTTTGAAAGATCTGAAATCTTTTAGGAAAGTGTAACTCTAGATAAAAATTTGTAAGAGCTTCTATAGACAAAGGGACTGCATTTAGCTCTGGTTTTAAATGAAGAATTTGGTTTATGGATTCAATGGTGATAATGAATAATACTTCTTTCTCAACATTAACAATAGCTCTTTGGTCAGGGGAATAGTGAGTTTGACACAATCTGATGACCTCAGGACACTTATGGGTATGGGGAACTACATATTTGGGAAAATTAGACTCCCAAACATGTACTTCATCTACCTAATCCAAATATTTCTCTTGGCTCCAACAGTGGAGGTCAAGAAGATTATATTCTATTACTGGATCAGTGATTTTATAGTCAACATCAACTAATGGGGTATGTTCAACATCTACAACAGGAGGTTGTAGTGGATTGATGACAATTGTGCTTTTAAAAGCCATAGAAAACAATTTTAACCCTCTTTGATATTAAAAAACTTCTGTTTTTTAGGTTTTTAATACATACATGTTATTAGTTATTTCACAGGTATTTTTCAGTAGGACAAAGATTTTCTTGGACTTTATGAGATAAAATCTTGGATTTTTTCAGCCTCAAACTATCAGTTCCTACATACAATCTTTAAACCTTTTATAGATTCAAGAATAGCCTTGTGAGTTTCTAACTTTATTTGATGAAAAGCCCTAGCAGTCTAATTTACTTCTGAGGGCTTCTAAACATTGTAGAAATATTTTTAATCATGTTAGGGTCCCGTGATTTGGCTGATTGGCAAGCCAAATGACAGTGTAACATCAAACCAAGCTTTGGAGCCCAAGGACCTAGCCTTCCTGGACTCAGAGAGGGCTCTCTCTATGTGTGTAAGGGATATCTGTGTGTTTGCTTTATTGTGTTCTGATTTTAGGCTAGTTATGAAGTAAGTTTTTTGGTTTTGGTTTTTTTAAGTTGTGAGGGATGAAACCGATCAAAGATACGAGATAGGTAAAAAGATGTCGATCAACCGGGCTATGGGGTCGAAAAGGTCAAGAAAGCTATAAGACAGGTGATACAAGGTCGTTGAAGGGCCGATTTGATTCAAGGTAGAAAGGATCTTTGGGAAAAATGGAGTAAATGGACATCAATTTTGTGAACAACAAAGAGTTTCAAGCATAACTAGTTCAATAGATAACATAAACATGGTAGGGAAAACCATTAATCATGCAAAATGTAACTACAAGCTAATCAATACATAGAAATAAACATTCAAGCCATGCATAGAAGTATAAGACCCTCTAACTTTGGGAAATGGCTATCGCACTTTGGGGAAAACACTTAAGGAAGACAAACAACTTAACTTACTATGCCGGAATGCCTAAACATAGTACTTCAAGTTATTGGGCACTTTGAACAACAAGATTTGCATAGTTTTAGGCAAAGGGCTAGATCAAAACTAGGCCTCCTTGGTTCAACAAGATGATAATCTAATCACTCAAAGAGAAATTTCATGGATGGAACTATAGCTAGCCATAGGTAAGTAGGCGTATACCGTAAGTCATACTTAGCATGTATAGAACTATGAATGAAACAAGCAACAATATCCTCAAGTTGTTAAAGAGCAGCTTAAGAATTCTTTAATGCAACTAAGGAAGAAGAAAACATGAAAGCTATGAAGATTCAGGAAATTTGAGGTGCCTCCATGGGCATATCTCAAATTTGTTCTCTACTGATCTATAGCAAGCAAGAAACATGTATTCATGAATGAAAACCAGAAGACAACAACAAAGCAAGAGACACTATACCATTCTACCAAGTCATGGAATCCAACAACAATCCTTCTTCATTCATCCAAGAGCATCCAAGAGGCAATCCAAAAGCATAAGACAAGTATTTCTTCCAAAGCTTATATGACCATATATTGCTTCTCTTCTCAAGTTCAGCCTTGTTTTACAATGAAAGCCTTTGGAATATATAGGCTTAAGTGAGGAAAACCTCATGGTTCAACTTGCCATCCTATTGGCCTAATCAAAATATCTAAACTTTGTCCTTGAGGCTTTGCAAAGCCCAAGGCACAAAATATCTCATAAAATATCTAGAAAATGCTAAAAAAGGAAAAAAATAATTGACTTTTGCATTATTTTCCATGTGCAAAAAATAGCTAAACGCACATTTGGAAAAAAGCAATTTTTGAAGGTTCAAAAAATTACAAAAAATACTCAAAATTTATATCAGCAAAAGGTCCCCCTGACTTGCCGGCAACATTAGGCAGCCTTCCCTGATGTTGAAATGGGGCTCATGATAGCTCGTTGGAAAGCTCTGAGTGTCTACTTTCCGAACAACTGAAAATTTCCCAAATCCGATGCCCGGAAGTCCTCCAAAACTCGCACTTGTGTGTAAAAACACCAAAAAATTTACAACTACACGATGGACCGAGCAGAGTGTGCAAAAAGCGAGCATTTTTTTTGCCATTTTGAGGGGGGAAAAATGATCTCCAAATGTCCCGAAAATCACTGAGGGTATGCTCCTAAAATTATGGCATCCAATGATACCATTCTCCTCCTTTGACGAATCCCCAAAATGAAATGATGAATTTCACGAGTTTTGACCAAAAACTCAAAAATGCCAAAAAAACCAAAATATGTCAAAATGCGCCCAAAATCGGTGAGTATGACCCTCAAGGGTCCCTATCAACATGCTACGAAAACGAAAGCCAAAATTTCAAGTCCCGATGTGTCTTTCTTCCCCTTTCCGTGCCGGCGCTTCCCTTTAGCCTCCTTTAGTTTCTCACTCGTCATGTCGCTCTCTTTTGATATCACCGTTTGATCTTTGATTCATTTGCCTCAATGTCGTGTGACATGTTTTCTCGTGATATCGTGTCCCTTGTTCCTTCGTAATGCTACTTTTCCCCTTGGTATGCAACTCAATAAGTAAACTTCAAGGACAAAAACACATTCAATCAAGATACACAACAAAGTGATTTTTTTCTCGTATTTTGTGGTAAGGTCACCTTGCCTTTGGGTGTCTTGAGGACAACAAAGATAACCTTGTTTTTTTTAGGCAAAGGAAAAACCACAATCTTCTTATTTCAAAACACTATTCTCTTCTTTTGTATTCCTTTTAACAAGTATATTTCGACACTATTACACAAATCAAACAAGGCATGTACATAGTCAAAGATCACTCGTTTTTAAAGGATAAGGTGACAGAGCATCGTTTGTGTTTTTTTGATGTGGTCACAAAAAAGTCTTATAGCATTCAAACAACAATAACATCCTCATCAAACAAAAGACTCGCCCTTCTTATACTTTATTGTTTCATCATACCCACTTTTTTCTCTACACACCTGTAAACCGCAAAGGTAGCTTTACTCACTGACCGTGCTCTATGGAATGGAAAATCAAAACCCTGTTTTTGCTTTTCACCCTACGTAGGGAAATTTCGAGCAATGACCAAGTAACCTATGTATGGTTACCGTAGTTTAAATTTCGGACCACTGCTTCTTTTTTAAACTATCGAGTTTCTGCTTTTAAATCAATGCTTCCATCTTTCAATATTTCCTTAGAAGGCAGTTTCATGGGCTTATCACAGTAATAAGAACTCACATTCTTACTGTTTCACCTTTAGTAAGCATAAAACACAACAAATATTGATCTTTAAACAAAACTGTCAACCCTTCCAAGCACTGCTTTCTTTATTGCATAAGGCTGACAGAAGTCATGTTTTTCATCTCAGTTTTGAGGGCAACTTTAAGTTTTTTGGGACAAGAATGGCCACCCCCCTTTCAGCAATCTGTAACAACCACCCTCAAATCTTTTCACACTGATACACTTTGACTTGCACCAAGGGTTTCATTGTTTCCACCATTACTTAGTCCTTTGATAAACGAGGCATATGATTACCCTTTAGAATTTTAAACATACCAAGAAGGCACATGAAAACCTTGAAAATTTGGTGGTAGTTTTTGTTGAGGAGTTGGAGCAGCGTTTCTGAGCTTTTGGAGGCATTTTGAATCATAAATATGTGCGCGGCACGTTTGTCAATGAAAGCGCCGCGCTGCTGGGTTACTGTCGGGTCGACATGACCCAAACCTATAGGCACGCTGCGCGCCTGTATATTCCTTTGTAACAAGTCAACCTGAGCGCGCCGCGCGCATTTCCAGGTGCGCCGCGTAGCCTTGGACCTTCAAAAATTCTGCAAATCGCTTGAAATATTTCTTTTCTGGTCTTGTGGATAGTAATAAGAGTGTTGTTTGTGTATGGAGATGTTCAAATTGGAACGACAACAGTTCTTAACCCCTTTGAAAGCGAAAGATCCGAGCTCTTCTCACGTTCACTTGGTGGATGTTTTGAAGACTTTTTGAAAAAGCCTTTCACTACCTTTTGCACCAAATTTTTTAATAAGAAGGTGAAGCTTGACTTTTGAAACAGTAGCATAGTGAGAACTCTGCTTCAGGTAAAAAATTTATGCAGGAGTTTCAAAGTTCTTACACTATATTTTCACTGTTCTTTATTTAAATGATAGACTTTGCCACTGTTGACCCCTTTTAGTGTTATTTTCAACATACAACACTTGCTCAACAAAACACCAATGAGTTATGAAGCACTTCTGCCATTCTGCAAGGAAGTGGATTTACTCTTTTTAAAACCCAATCTGACATTATTTTCTCTTGATGCTTTGAAGGTAATGATGCCCACTATAAACTGATTTAACTGTTAGGTGTCCTTTGAACTCATTTTCTGACTGTAGAAGCAAAATGCAGCTGCATTTAATCAGACCTTTCCACCTCTGCCCATTTTTAAAAGGGAATTTCTTCAACAGTTCTTCCTTTACCCAAAAGGCATTGATAAGGTACCTTTGACCTTTTTAGAAGGAACATGCCTATATTTGTTTGAAGTTTTTCTCCAGAATCTGAAAGTATACCAACATCCTTCTTTCATATTTTGAACAACTGTGTTTAGTTATGTTGCCTCTTGGGGGGAAATGAGCTCAGATTTCCTTTGTCAACTCATCAACTACTCTTCAAATTTTGTTTTGTTGGAGCTGCAGACTGTCTTTTGACAGAAACCTTGTTGAGAGATAAGTTTGACCCATTGGATTGCAATGGTACCCCTGCTTTCCTTTTGGTCTCTTTTCAGTACTTCTCTGTTTCAACTATCCCTTATTATGTCTATATTTTGTCTATCAGTCAGTGAGAAAACCTAGAAATAATCACTGCCCTGGTCCACTGCTAATGAATGAAGGAGGGCCCTTCACTTGGAAAAATATCTGATGTTTTGTCAACCTTCTGTCCCAGCCATATGAAGGCTGCCTGATGAACATATTGACAAGGGTTTCTTTCACACATGATGGCAGGCAAACAAATAGTGAAGAACACTACTGCTCTTACCTCTGCTTTCAATCATTACTTTTCTTTTAGAAAAACCCTAGTCATTGTCTTATTGTTCAAAAACAAATCTGTCCTACAATCAGTTGCAAATCTTAAAACCAACCTTTATCCATTGCCCTCTGCTTATAGATGAAGGAGGTGCTTTAACCCTTTGCTTATAGATGAAGGAGGATCTTAGCCATGTGATGTTAACAGCCCTTGACAATGTTGTTTTTCTTCTACTGTCCTTTCAGGCTTTGAATGAGGTTGAAAGAGCTTGATGAGAAACTCTTTGCCCTGTAGATGCATCTCAGGTTCAGGATCACATTGAGAAGCATCTGTCTTCTCATGTGGCGCCAAAATTGTCTTCTGAGATGCTGGTATGTTTCCTGTCCTTGAAAGATCCACCAAACACTATAAAACACCTAAAATCAGCTTGAGATTATGGTCTATGTATTTCTGAGACTTAAGGGTGTATTAGTGGCGCGACTTAGGGCTGTGACCAACTTTATTAGCAGAGTGGGAGGTCTGTTATGACTGGTCTATAGCAGATGGAGGTTTTTGGCTCTTGGATAGTTTGCCAAGGGTGAAATGTATTAAAGCGCCACTTCCTAACTTAGGGGAGACTGTTTGAATAGATTTGAATTGTCTCTTTAGAGCTGATGGGCAGACTAGTATGGATGAGGCAAGGTAGGATTTGATAATGAGGTTTCATCTCGTCATGGGCGGAATGAAAAGTAGGAGGGCAAAAATTTTTTTATGGGTGTTTTCCCAGCTGGCAAATATGACAAATTTTTGGATCAGCTGCTAGAAAACTTGGCTGTGAGAACTAGTCATCACTAACAAGTGAAAAATACTGATGACTAACAGTGGCTCCATTTGGGGAGGGCAGCTCCTTTTCAGGAGGTGTCCAGAATTTCAGATCTTTGGCTTATGAAGACTAGTGCCTTACCCATTGGCGCAAAATTTCATTCTTCTTTGATACTATTTCTGAAAAGTGATAACGTGATTAGCATCAATGATATTTCTACCTACCCCACTATCTTTCCTAACATTTTTTTTTTCTTCTTTTTTGGCGCATTTGAACTAGCAGCCTTTTGACAACATGTTTTTCTTTTTGTAAAATGAACCTATCTATTTCTACACTTATATCTGCTGGGAGTTCAGATTAAACTGATGAACTCCTTCATTAATCTACCTATGCTAGATCAACTGTCAAGATTAAACTGTTTGACAGGATTTTGTTCTCTAATCTAAAACATGAAATTTAAAAGATGATCAAATCAGGATTAGACAGTCTGATTTGTCATGCATTTGCGGCGGCATAAAAAACAAGCTGCACACAAATATTATTTTGCATAAAATGGAAATCTAGAAAAACGGGGCTAAGATGTACAATGTGTTTTCCATCCCTGCTTCCCTCTTTGGTTCGGTTTTGGGTGTGTGGAACCAGTATCTTTTCCTAATCTACTCTCTTTGATAAGTCAATCTTACACAATGTTGACCATCTTTTTCACTCACTAACTTATCATCAATTAAATTTAAACATGTTCAGCTATGATTAGGCTAGATAGCTGAACAAGACATTTGAGTACAAGTAGCGGCATTTAGACTTGTGCGCTTTCCGAAGGACTATTTTTTGGAACATGGGGCCTTTTTCCTATTTTTCAACCGCCCTCTTTTCTATCTTTTATTGTTTTTGACTTTTTTGTTTATATATTTTTCGAACAATGGTATATACAATGAATGAAAGTGTTTCAAACTCAAAAATCTTGGAAATGGTGAAATTTAAGCATCTTATCCTCGTAAGGATCTCCTATCACTCTCGGCCCAATCAACTCTTGAAAAGAGAAATTTGGAAAGTTTTCTCTTTCTAACATGACATAGGGATTCATGCAAGAATCCCTGAACAAACCAGTATCTTCCCGCTGTACTTCTTTTTATATCTCATTTCCACTCCTTTCTTTACTGTACATTTTCCTTAAGTAATGCATATACTCTTGGTCATTTTTGAAATAAATAATGACATCGTCAAGGTATGCAAAAATGCAGAAATTCAGGACTGGAAACATGGCTTTTATGAGCATATTTTTGATATCAGGTGGTTTTGCAATTCTGAGTCTAAAACTAGAACTACCTCCAGCATATTGAAAAAAGTCTTCAAGCTGTCTACTTTGCAAGGGAATCTTTTGACTATAACCTGAAACATCATCTTGCAAAAACATATGATTAAAAGCAAATTTCATCGGTATACAATGATCTTGGGTAGAAAGGACAAAATTTCTGTTATAGGGATGTGCATTAGTTTTTCTAGAATCGAAACAGACCCTATGACCAGTTATTTTATCTCTGATTATTATTGATTGGTTCAGATTGTATATTTTCTCTTGTCGAAGTTGTTTTTTGAAGGAATGTTAGTGGCACAGTGTCTTCCTCTGTTTCCCCTGTGTGAAATGGTATTCTGCATGAGATTGCTAATTCTAGCATTTCTAAGTTTTTGGTGAAAAGACAGAATATGAGCCAATTCAAGTAACTTAGGTATGTTTGGACTGCAGTTGTCATCTCTGCTCATAAGAAGTTTATTAGGCATTTTTTCTGGATTTTGAGCTGTTATGGCTACGGTCAAAGTTTCATTTGCAGTGGAAGAGTCATGTGGTGGTAAGTCTTTGAGGTATGGTAGAAACATTAAACTTCCCTGCTCCTGAGTTCCAAACAGGTTTGTGATGTGTAAGTCTTCTAATGCCTTTACCCTAAAAAATTTTCTAAAGGTCACTGCTAATGTTTGATTGAGGTTTGAGCAATTCGCTTGATAGTACATGAGGGTTTGTGCTTCTTGCTCAATTCCTATTTCAGAAGGAACATACCTACTTTCCTCAAGACACAACTGCCTATGATCATGTTAGTTTTGAGTATCTAGTTCATCATAGAGAACTAGGGGCAGCTGATGTGGTGGGTCTAAGTTTGCCTCAGTTTCTTCTGATTGTTCTTCAATGTCCTCATCAGTATAGATAATAAAAGAGTTCAGGTCAGAATGCATGGAATACATTGGAATATTATCTGGTCTCTCTTGGCTACTAATCATGTATTTCATGTGTGACTCTCGATAGAGTATTCTTGTTTGGTCAAACACAGGAATGGTGGCGAAAGACATATCCAGTTGAATGTTCCCTTGGAGCTTGGCTCCCTAAGATCTGGATAGAAGCATTCCGTACTTGGGGGGAATGTCTGCCACTACTATGTCCATGATTAGATGTTTCGCAGGTATTTGGGCCAGACTAAAACAAAGGTCTTTGATCAAACCTAGGCATTTGACTCTACTTGAATCGAATGAATACAAGTCTTTGTATGGTCTTGTGATTTCCAGACCTAGTCTTTCCATTACAACCTTCGGCATAAGATTATGCGAGGCGCCGGAGTCTAGCATGGCATTGTGAAGGATTTGGTCGTGGATATTTAAACTGGTGTAAAAGGGAAGAGTAGCTCCCTCTTGGAATTTTCCTTCTACTTTCGGACCAAACAACACTTCAGGGGTGTCATCAGCTAGATTAAGGGTGTTGGCATCACTTCCCATATTTAGGACTTTCAACACTTGGGACTTGTAAGAGTTTTGGGTGATCAGCTCAGTAAGAGGCATGGTGATCTTAATCTTGGCGATCTCGCCCTCAAAGCTAAAAGGCAGCTGAAGTTTGGACATGTT
This sequence comes from Pinus albicaulis, assembly GCA_034641835.2. Lineage (NCBI taxonomy): Eukaryota > Viridiplantae > Streptophyta > Pinopsida > Pinales > Pinaceae > Pinus > Pinus albicaulis. The sequence continues at coordinate 164,291 of JAXQQM020081998.1, read as the reverse complement.
TGTTTCAGCTTTTTCAACCATGACCTTCTCTATGTTCTGAGTTTGCTGGGTCTGTTTTGGGATTTTGTTCGCCACAGCCACTTCAGGAATCTTTGTGGAAGTACTAGGAGTATCTGAATCAGGGTTAGTTTGGGTAATTCTATCGTTGTTTTGTTCATTTTTCCCAATTATGATTTTGTTGCTGTTGACTGCTTTCTTAAGGATGGTATCAGTGGTTTTAGCAGTGTCCGAGCTACTTTTCTTGGAGTTATCTTGATTTTTCCTGCTTCTAAGGTCATACTGCATGTGAGCTTCTATTATGGCATTCTGGAAGTCTATGGCAGGATCGTCGGGATCTTCATAGTTGGTTTCGTCCTGATTTGGAGAGAAGAATGATTGTTCTTCTTCCGTGAGATACACTTCACTCTCATTATCAGACCCTATGAGGTTCAAATGACTTTCATCAATGGGTTCTGTATCCCTATCATCTTCTTCCACATAATTTTCATTGAATGGTGGCCTAATTTGTTGGTCATTTTCCCTTGGTCTGTTTTGAGGCTGCTCCCTCCTAAAATTTTGGTTCCGATTTCTAATTGGAGGGTTTGGATGATTGTCCCTAACAGGGGCCTTTTCATTTATCCTTTCCCACATTTTGGCCATGGTCTTGACTAAGTCATCTATTCTAGGATCTAGGGAAGGAGATGAAGTGGAGACGTCATCTCTATATGTGACTTTTCTTTCTGATCTAGTCCTAGCTCTTTTTTCTGCTAAGTTGGCTTATGCTCTTATGGCTATTTGTTGCATTTCCTCTAAGGTAGGGGGATCCTTGTCTCTCAGATGATATGTCATGTCTAGATCAAAACCCTCGGGGAATTTTGCTAAGGCTAAACCAAGTGGGGGTTTGAAGTGAGGTGGGAGGGCGTTATACATACTGTTGAACCTAGTGCAGTATGCCTGGACACTTTCCCCATTTTCCCGTTTTAGGTTGTTATATTCTGACAGGATTTGAATAGGGTTCTTTCGGACTTCCCACCTGTTTCTGAAGACTTGACATATTTCTGGGATGTTGTGGATGCTGTTTGGAGGCAAGCTTTTGAACCATGTTTTGGGTTCCCCACCCAGGCTTTGGGCAAATATTCTCATTCTGACGGTCTCGTCTTGTACTTCCAGGTATTCAAAAGCATCGCTAATCCTACTTATATGCTGTTGAGTTGTGGCAGTGTCTTCTCCTGTAAAGTGTGGGATTTTGTCTTGATATTTATTTGGGAGAGGAGCCAAAGGTAGTGGCAACACCAAAGGTGCGTACCAGGCTGCCATGACGGGAGCTAATGGATGATGTACAAGATGAGGGCTTGTGGGATGGGCTGAGGTGGTTTGAACAGTAGTGGTTCGGATAGGTGTGGCGGATGTACTTGGACTAATGACCTGGTTTTGAGCAGATCTGGGATGGTATGAGCCAAAGTGATGGAGAAGCTGAAAGTCTGGGGGTGTGGAAGGTGAGGCTTCTCTACTAGGACTCTGTGGTGGGTCTAGGGGTTCAAGATCGATAGAGTTTATATTACTATGTGATTTGCTTCTAAAAAGAGTTTTTGCTGACTCTAATTTAGAAGGTGAATCTGGTAAGATAGTGAGATTTTCAGGTACTGATCTTGTTTTACGGATGGACCTATTGGTAGCTAGATTGTCAGTTTCGGAAACTTGCCACAGAATCTTCTCTGGGTCATCTACTATGATAGGGGGATTTGGGTTTGGGTGAGATCTGGTGTAAATTCTTCGTGAAGCCAGATTTTGAGTCTAGAGTTTTAGAGAGGGTGGTATTTGTGAAAGCTTCAGATGGATGACCTCTCTAAGGTTATACTAAAGTGAAGGATGGTCAAAACCAAAAGGATGAACTAGTGGAGTCGCCATGTGGATTTTATGAAAACTATGGTCCACCGCTGATAACTAAGGTAAAGCCAATCTCGAAATGTTTTGGGGTTTTTCTGAGTTTATGTGCAGCCTATGGTTTGTATAAAGTATTCTAAACTTGCTTCGGCACTTTTCTAGGGTGGCGAGAACAAAAAGAGTTTACTCAAAATGATTTTATGGACTGCTTGCTTGTTTAAGTATCTAAAGGACCAAAGAGTTTATAAGAGTTTGCTAGACTGTCATGTACTCAATGTCCCACCATCTCCCGCTATGTTAGTGAGCGATGGGATAGATTGATCGGATAGTAACCTAGAGTTCGGTAAAATAGTAAGGCCTACTGGAGGCTAGTGGAGTCGCCAGGTGGATTTTTAATTGTTTTGAGGTATATGTGTATGGTCCACCACCAGTACTGACAAAAACCAATCTAAGGGAGTTTTTTGGGGTTTTCTGAGTTTTTATGTGCCTACGAGGTTTGGAAGAGTTTCCTATGACTGACTCATCATTTTTCTAAGATTGTGAAGGGGCTATTTTCTACTCTTCGGACAACACTTAAGTTTTCTAAGTTTGAATGAGACTTCGAGAGTTACTAAGGAGTACTTAGATTGTCACTAACTCAGAAGGTCCCACCGTGATCGCCATTATGTTAGTGAGCGGTGGGATAAGTCAATCAGATAACATTCTTAAGGTTGCTGGAAAGTTTAGGGAAACTAAGTTTGTTTAATACTCAGAGTCCCACCGTGATCACCATTATGTTAGTGTGGCGATGAGGTGGCTCAATGGTAGGTGTGATTAGTTCAAAAAGGGGCTTTCCATGAGTCTTGCAAGATATTCAGATTAAAATGAACTCAAAAAAGTCCCACCATGATCGCCATTATGTTAGTGAGCGGTGGGATAAGTCAATCAGATAGTATTCTTAAGGCTGCTAGAAATTTTAGGGAAACTAAGTTTGTTTATTACTCAGAGTCCCACCGTGATCACCATTACGTTAGTGTGGCGATGAGGTGGCTCAGTCGGATAGTAGCCTAGAGTTTAGTAAAGTAGTAAGGCCTACTAGAAGTTAGTGGAGTCGCCAAGTGGATTTTTAGTTGTTTTGAGGTATATGTGTATGGTCCACCACCAATATTGTCAAAAACCAATCTAAGGGAGTTTTTTGGGGTTTTCCGAGTTTTATGTAATCCTGAGGTTTGGAAAAGTTTCCTATAACTAACTCATCATTTTGCTAAGATGGTGAAGGAGCTATTTTCTACTCTTCGGACAACACTTAAGTTTTCTAAGTTTGAATGAGACTTCGAGAGTTACCAAGGAGTACTTAGATTGTCACTAACTCAGAATGTCCCACCGTGATCGCCATTATTTTAGGGTCCCGTGATTTGGCTGATTGGCAAGCCAAATGACAGTGTAACATCAAACCAAGCTTTGGAGCCCAAGGACCTAGCCTTCCTGAACTCAAAGAGGGCTCTCTCTATGTGTGTAAGGGATATCTGTGTGTTTGCTTATTGTGTTCTGATTTTAGGCTAGTTATGAAGTAAGTTTTTTGGTTTTGGTTTTTTAAGTTGTGAGGGATGAAACTGATCAAAGATATAAGATAGGTAAAAACATGTCAGATCAACTGGGCTATGGGGTCGAAAAGGTCAAGAAAGCTATCAGACGGTGATACAAGGCTATTGAAGGGCCGATTTGATTCAAGGTAGAAAGGATCTTTGGGAAAAATGGAGTAAATGGACATCAAGTTTGTAAACAACAAAGAGTTTCAAGCATAACTAGTTCAATAGATAACATAAACATGGTAGGGAAAACTATTAATCATGCAAAATGTAACTACAAGCTAATCAATACATAGAAATATACATTCAAGCCATGCATAGAAGTATAAGACCCTCTAACTTTGGGAAATGACTATCAGACTTTGGGGAAAACACTTAAGGAAGACAAACAACTTAACTTACTATGCCGGAACGCCTAAACACAGTACTTCAAGTTATTGGACACTTTGAATAACAAGATTTGCATAGTTTTAGGCAAAGGGCTAGATCGAAACTAGGCCTCCTTGGTTCAATAAGATGATAATCTAATCAGTCAAAGAGAAATTTCATGGATGGAACTATAGCTAGCCATAGGTAAGCAGGGCGTACCGTAAGTAATACTTAGCATGTATAGAACTATGAATGAAACAAGCAACAATATCCTCAAGTTGTTAAAGAGCAGTTAAGAATTCTTTAATGCAACTAAGGAAGAAGAAAACATGAAATCTATGAAGATTCAGGAAATTTGAGGTGCCTCCATGGGCATATCTCAAATTTGTTATCTACTGATCTATAGCAAGCAAGAAACATGTATTCATGAATGAAAACTAGAAGACAACAACAAAGCAAGAGACACTATACCATTCTACCAAGTCATGGAATCCAACAACAATCCTTCTTCATTCATCCAAGAGCATCCAAGAGGCAATCCAAAAGCATAAGACAAGTATTTCTTCCAAAGCTTATATGACCATATATTGCTTCCCTTCTCAAGTTCAGCCTTGTTTTACAATGAAAGCCTTTGGAATATATAGGCTTAAGTGAGGAAAACCTCATGGTTCAACTTGCCATCCTATTGGCCTAATCAAAATATCTAAACTTGTTCTTGAGGCTTTGCAAAGCCCAAGGCACAAAATATCTCATAAAATATCTAGAAAATGCTAAAAAAGGAAAAATAATTGACTTTGCATTATTTTCCATGTGCAAAAATAGCTAAACGCACATTTGGAAAAAGCAATTTTTGAAGGTTCAAAAATTACAAAAATACTCAAAATTTATATCAGCAAAAGGTCCCCTAACTTGCCAGCAACATTAGGCAGCCTTCCTGATGTTGAAACGAGGCTCATGATAGCTCGTTGGAAAGCTCTGAGTGTCTACTTTCCGGAACAACTGAAATTTTCCCAATCCGATGCTTGGAAGTCCTCCAAAACTGCACCTGTGTGTAAAAAATAAAAAATTTACAGTCTGCTAATGGACCGGGCAGAGTGTGCAGAAAGCGAGCATTTTTCACCATTTTGAGGGGGGAAATGATCTCCAAATGTCATGAAAATCGTTGAGGGTATGCTCCCAAAATTTTGGCATCCAATGATACCATTCTCCTCCTTTGACGAATCCCCAAAATGAAATGGCGAATTTCACGAGTTTTGACCAAAAACTCAAAAATGCCAAAAAAACCAAAATATGTCAAAATGCGCCCAAAATCGGTGAGTATGACCCTCAAGGGTCCCTATTGTTGAGCCCAAAAATTGTGCTTTCTTTCATCTTACTTTACCTCATTTTACTTTGTCCATTGTTATCCCAGACCCAAATGATCAATGAAATTAGTTAAAATTACTTTTAGAATGATTAACATGGCTAACTTGCTAAGTTTTGTGATTTTGTCATTGTAATGCATTTTGATCGAAACTAGCTGCAGAATGCAGACATTCCATAGCTAACCGGCAATTCTGCAGCTGTCTTCACGTTCAAGCATGTTCCAGGTGTCCTCTCAGGAAAAGCCACACATGGGTTTATTCCACATTATGTCCTCATCGTTCGTTGCTCACCATGAAGAATGAACCGAATTCTGGACGTGGTTTTGGTACGTGGGAACTCATTCAAGAAGGCAGACTTCTAATAGGACTGTCCTAGTCCAGATGTCTTTTGTTCCTTTACGCTGCCATCTTTAGAGTCCCAGTACGATTTTGATAAGGAAAGACAATGATCCCCGTATTGTTGCAAGTTCTGTTATGTAGATTTGTTATAAAAGCACTCGGGAAACCGAGAGACAAGCTCTAGATTTTGCTTAGATTTCATGTATTGATTGCTATATTTCTGAAGATCGAGACTACTCTGTTTCAAGTTTATTTCCTTTAATGAAGAAGACAACATTGCTTTGAACGCGTTGAGTTGATTTTGAGTTAGATTCCGTCTGGTGGTAGAGGGCCCCTGCCTCCTGCACGGCTTTACTTTCGTAATCTAGATAAGTATCTTAGTTGTTTTCACGTTTTAAAGTTTGAGTTCATAGTTAATTTCATTAGTCACTATAGCTATACTTGTTCTAAGAAACTCTTCCAAAAGATCATGATAATGAATGGGAAATGGCTGTAGTGTTGTAGGATTTATTTGTAATTTCTTTTGTTCATTATCACAGTTGAACTTATACTAAGCAAACTCTTCCAAAAAATCCTTATGATATCTAAGGCATGACTGTGATACTGAATGTTTCAGTTGTTTGTTTGCACTAAGTAGCATAGCTGATCTTACTCTTAAAACGCTCTTCCAAAATATCATAATGATGGGTAGGAGATAGCTGTGATGTCTTAGTTTTTAAATTGCTTTCAGTCTTTATGTTTGCATTTGCACTGAATTGTACAGCCAAGATTGTTCTAGCAAGCTCTTCCAAAATACCATTCATGATGGACAAAACAGGTTGTAGAATCCAATAGATTAATGCATGATAACTTAGTTAGGGTACTCCGGAGTCAAATTGCACTCAATTCATGCTCTGTTATTTTGTTTTAAGTTTGATAATGACTTGTTAGTTCAGCACTGTTCATTGTAGACTAGTGACATCATAGTTCAGTTCTAGCTTAGCTCATTGTATTTACATTTCACATTTAGTTGTCATCCACTGCATATTAGATTACATTAGTTGTTAAACTCAAACACTACGGCCTTCATTATTTACAAAATATCTTTTGTTCCAAATCTATAATTGACTCATAACTATCTAAACAGAAGATAGTATCATCCCAAGGCCTGAAAGACTTTTGCAACTTCTTTACCACTGCATAGACAAAGCCTTTCCTCAAAAGACTACTTTAAAAACAAATCTATAATTTTTGAGTAAATCATAAATAGGACATATGCTTGATGATTTTAAATCTGACATCTTAGGGAGTCTTAGTGAACAAATAGACACCCTTAAGATACAAAACAAGCAAAAAGCTGAATCTGATGCCTTGGCAATCTTTTGTCCCAAATGTAGAAAGAAACATGCCTTGAGAGAGTGTCCATTGGATGTAAAAGTTGTAGAGACCTGTGTCATTTGTTCTGAAAAACATGAGACCAAGAATTTTCCTTCTCTTCCTGGTCTCAAAGCTATCTTTCAGGAGGAAACTCCTACAGATTCCACAGAATCTCTTAATTTTGTCTCTAGAAGACCTTGGCAGGGACCTCAAACACAAGGATTCCATGATCAAATGTATAATCAACCTTCACCTTGGAATTCTTGGCAGCAACCTTGGCCTCAATTTCAAAATAAATCTCAAGCTTGGGCACAAGGAGCACAAAATCCCTTTGGAAGATACTCTCAGTACTATCAGTATCCACCATCCTATCCACCATACCCACATTTTTATCCTCAAAATCCTCAACAAAATTTTCAACAAAATCCTCAACAACATCATCAGAGCCTACCACATCAAAATCAACCACTTCCATTACCATTCCCTCAAAAATCAAATCAATTGCCTGCTCAACCCGTACCAAACCCCAATAATAAAAATCCTCATAGCACATACATGATAGAAGGCCAACAGTTTCCAACTTATTTAATTACTCCTTTAGACCTTAGTGATGTTCAACTTAGGTCTGGAAGAATACTTGAAAAGAGGAAATCTTCTGTGATCATACAAGAACAAGATAACTCTGAGGAAGACTCTCTACGGGTGAATAAAAGTCTTGAGGAAGACACATCTTTTCAAGACTCAAACATTGAAAAATTAAAGAAAAAAGATCCAATAATTTCAACTCCTGTATTAGAGCAACCATCCACATCTACTTATATACCTCCCTTTCCAGAAATATTACAAATTGATAGAGGTGTAGAAAAACAAATTATGGTGCCTAATTATGATTTCCTAGATGAGCTAAGAAATGTTTGCATTAAAATTCCATTATTACAAGCCATCAAGGAAATTCCAATTTTAGCCAAAACAATAAAGGAGTTGAGTATGAAGAAAAAAAGAAAAAGAATAAGAGAAACAAAGAAAATTCAACTGGCAGGAAAAATAGCAGACATTATGATGGGCAAGATTGCTATTCCAAAGTATCTTGACCCAGGAAATCCAGTTGTTAAAATTCACATCAATGGAATTGAAATCCAAAACACACTCATTGATTTGGGAGCAGCAATCAATATCATGAGTAGACAAATCATGGATAAACTGAAACTTCCTAATCTTCTCTTTACACCCACATTATTACAATTAGCAGACAGATCTGTGATCAAACTAGATGGGGTAATAGAAGACATTCCAGTGTCCCTAGATTCTTGGGAGTACCCTATGGATTTCATGATCCTAACTCCTAAGAATAATCTAGGAGGACATCCTGTTATATTAGGAAGACCTTGGTTGGCTACAGCTGATGCTTTTATTAGTTGTAGATCCGGTGATATGTACATCTCTGATGGTAGTTCAACTAAGAAATTCACTTTATATCCTCCAGCTAGGACAATTACAGACTTAGATGACACTTAATGGATAGAGGATGAAGAAGATTTACAACCTCTCTTCACAATTTCAGAAATTAGTGAAGATAATAAAATTCTGAATACTCTAGAAAAATTTGAATCCTCTTCAGAACACAAACATGAATCATTTCAAGAGGGATCCAATATTGAGTTTTTGTCATCAAGGCAGATGTCTCTTCATTCTATGGATAAATTTGGCATCTCTACAAGTGAGATATTTCCAGGCAAAACTTTGAATATCACTATTTGATCTTTGATTCATTTGCCTCAATGCTGTGTGACATTTTTTCTGTGATATCAGGTCCCTTGTTCCTTCAGAATGCTGCTTTTCCCCTTGGTATGCAACTCAATAAGTAAACTTCAAGGACAAAAACACAGTCAATCAAGATACACAGTCAAAGTGATTTTTTCTGTATTTTGTGGTAAGGTCACCTTGCCTTTGGGTGTCTTGAGGACAACAGTATAACCTTGTTTTTTTAGGCAAAGGCAAAACCACAATATTCTTATTTCAAAACACTATTGTCTTCTTTGTATGCCTTTTAACAAGTATATTTCGACACTATTACACAGTCAAACAAGGCACGTACATAGTCAAAGATCACTGTTTTTAAAGGATAAGGTGACAGAGCCTGTTTGTGTTTTTGATGTGGTCACAAAAAGTCTTATAACATTCAAACAACAATAACATCCTCATCAAACAAAAGACTGCCCTTATTATACTTTACTGTTCATCATACCCACTTTTTCTCTACACACCTGTAAACCGCAAAGGTAGCTTTACTCACTGACTGTGCTCTATGGAATGGAAAATCAAAACCCTGTTTTTGCTTTTCACCCTATAGAGGGAAATTTCGAGCAATGACCAAGTAACCTATGTATGGTTACTGTAGTTTAAATTCGGACCACTGCTTCTTTTTAAACTGCCGAGTTTCTGCTTTTAAATCAATGCTTCCATCTTTCAATATTCCTTAGAAGGCAGTTTCATGGGCTTATCACAGTAATAAGAACTCACATTCTTACTGTTTCACCTTTAGTAAGCATAAAACACAACAAATATTGATCTTTAAACAAAACTGTCAACCCTTCCAAGCACTGCTTTCTTTATTGCATAAGGCTGACAGAAGTCATGTTTTTCATCTCAGTTTTGAGGGCAACTTTAAGTTTTTTGGGACAAGAATGGCCACCCCCCTTTCAGCAATCTGTAACAACCACCCTCAAATCTTTTCACACTGATACACTTTGACTTGCACCAAGGGTTTCATTGTTTCCACCATTACTTAGTCCTTTGATAAACGAGGCATATGATTACCCTTTAGAATTTTAAACATACCAAGAAGGCACATGAAAACCTTGAAAATTTGGTGGTAGTTGTTGTTGAGGAGTTGGAGCAGCGTTTCTGAGCTTTTGGAGGCGTTTTGAATCATAAATATGTGCGCGGCACGTTTTTCAATGAAATCGCCGCGCTGCTGGGTTACTGTCGGGTCGACGTGACCCAAACCTACAGGCGCACCGCGCGCCTGTGTATTCCTTTGTAACAAGTCAACCTGAGCGCGCTGCGCGCATTTCCAGGCGCGCCGCGCAGCCTTGGACCTTCAAAACTTCTGCAAATCGCTTGAAATATTTCTTTTCTGGTCTTGTGGACAGTAATAAGAGTGTTGTTTGTGTATGGAGATATTCAAATTGGAACGACAATAGTTCTTAACCCCTTTGAAAGCGAAAGATTCGAGCTCTTCTCACGTTCACTTGGTGGATGTTTTGAAGACTTTTTGAAAAATCCTTTCACTACCTTTTGCACCAAATTTTTTAATAAGAAGGTGAAGCTTGACTTTTGAAACAGTAGCATAGTGAGAACTCTGCTTCAGGTAAAAAATTTATGGAGGAGTTTCAAATTTCTTACACTATATTTTCACTGTTCTTTATTTAAATGATAGACTTTGCCACTGTTGACCCCTTTTAGTGTTATTTTCAACATATAACACTTGCTCAACAAAACACCAATGAGTTATGAAGCACTTCTGCCATTCTGCAAGGAAGTGGATTTACTCTTTTTAAAACCCAATCTGACATTATTTGCTCTTGATGCTTTGAAGGCAATGACGCCCACTGTAAACTGATTTAACTGTTAGGTGTCCTTTGAACTCATTTTCTGACTGTAGATGCAAAATGCAGCTGCATTTAATCAGACCTTTCCACCTCTGCCCATTTTTACAAGGGAATTTCTTCAACAATTCTTCATTTACCCAAAAGGCATTGATAAGGTACCTTTGAATTTTTTAGAAGGAACATGCCTATATTTGTTTGAAGTTTTTCTCCAGAATCTAAAAGTATACCAACATCCTTCTTGCATATTTTGAACAATTGTGTTTAGTTATGCTGCCTCTTGGGGGGAAATGAGCTCAGATTTCCTTTGTCAACTCATCAACTACTCTTCAAATTCTGTTTTGTTGGAGCTGCAGACTGTCTTTTGACAGAAACCTTGTTGAGAGATAAGTTTGACCCCTGCTTTCCTTTTGGTCTCTTTTCAGTACTTCTCTGTTTCAAATATCCCTTATTATGTTTATACTTTGTCTATCAGTCAGTGAGAAAACCTAGAAATAATCACTGCCCTGGTCCACTGCTAATGAATGAAGGAGGGCCCTTCACTTGGAAAAAAATCTAATGTTTTGTCAACCTTCTGTCCCAGCCATATGAAGGCTGCCTGATGAACATATTGACAAGGGTTTCTTTCACACATGATGGCAGGCAAACAAATTGTGAAGAACACTACTGCTCTTACCTCTGCTTTCAATCATTACTTTTCTTTTAGAAAAACACTAGTCACTGTCTTATTGTTCAAAAAAAAATCTGTCCTACAGTCAGTTGCAAATCTTAAAACCAACCTTTGGCCATCGCCCTCTGCTTATAGATGAAGGAGGCGCTTTAACCCTCTGCTTATAGATGAAGGAGTTTCTTAGCCATGTGATGTTAACAGCCCTTGACAGTGTTGTTTTTCTTCTACTGTCCTTTCAGGCTTTGAATGAGGTTGAAAGAGCTTGATGAGAAACTCTTTGCCCTGTAGATGCATCTCAGGTTCAAGATCACATTGAGAAGCAGCTGTCTTCTCATGTGGCGCCAAAATTGTCTTCTGAGATGCTGGTATGTTTCCTATCCTTGAAAGATTCACCAAACACTTTAAAACACCTAAAATCAGCTTGAGATTATGGTCTATGTATTGCTGAGACTTAAGGGTGTATTAGTGGCGCGACTTAGGGCTGTGACCAACTTTATTAGCAGAGTGGGAGGTCTGTTATGAATGGTCTATAGCATATGGATGTTGTTGGCTCTTGGATAGTTTTCCAAGGGCTAAATGTCTTAAAGCGCCACTTCCTAACTTAGGGGAGACTGTTTGAATAGATTTGGATTGTCTCTTTAGAGCTGATGGGAAAACTAGTATGGCTGAGGCAAGGTAGGATTTGATAATGAGGTTTCATCTCATCATGGGCGGACTGAAAATTAGGAGGGTGAAAAAAGTTTTATGGGTGTTTTCCCAGCTGGAAAATATGACAAATTTTTGGATCAGCTGCTAGAAAAATTGGCTGTGAGAACTAGTCATCACTAACAAGTGAAAAATACTGATGACTAACAAATCACTCAAAGGGCTTCTAAAAATATGCAGATGGCCAAATTATCTTCAATTTTTCTTCAAAAACATAATACAGTCTTCAGTAACTGTGAATTTCTCAGGGTTTTGCAGCAGATATGAATATATGAGGCAATAAGGTTTTTCCTCAGGCAAACATGCTTCAAGAAGGATTAAATTCACGAGTATGCTTCTTTTCAGATGATGGATGGGTATTTTTCTTGAAAAATACCTGTAAATTTAAGCATTTGACTTGAAAGAAGGGTTTTCTGGGAGTCTGGAAGCTTTCAAAAGCTAGCTGAAGTCTTTTATCTGCAATTTGGAGGCTTTGAGAAGTCATAGTACTGGATTTTATTGAATTTCATTGGTTTTTACATGAAAACAAGGGCGACACCGTGTTTTTATCAGTCGGGAACAATCTATGAGCAGAAAAATGCAACAAAAAGGTTAAAAGTCGTTCATGCTGGTGTTTTATAGGAATTTTGATTGAAACAGTGTCCGCATTTAATACCAATCAATTCGAATTTGGAAGCAGTTTATACGTGGGGAGGTTTTTTACCGCTGAGCGGTTATCGTACCGTCAGAGGGTGGTAAATGGTATTACTCAATTGGATGCGATCCAATATAAAATGGATGTGTGGAGGAGAGAGGGAAGGTCAAAACTGCTCATATCGCAAGTCCGAATTTGTTTAACAACTGCGCCATTGATTTTGCGATATGGATTATAAGCCATTGGATCTATCGGGGAGATGCGAACGGTCAGGATTGCTTGGCTTAGTTGCTGGGTATTAGGCTTGGGGCCCGAGAAGTTTTATATGCGGTGGGTTTTAAATTTATGCGTTAAACCAAAGTTTTGGCATATAATTCTAATGTTAACGGGATAGGCAGAATAGGCGGGTTTCTTAATGTTTTACATAGCAAATAGACTATATACAGGTGTAATATAAACCTTCGGCGTGTCAATATAAAAGATATGGTTTAAACCTATGGGGAGTGGGGAAATTATCACATGGGGTAAATTAAACCATAGGATAAACAATAAAGTATGGGTTGGGATATTTTAATATTCATGAATAAATATATTACAGGGTGATGGTATATAATGGAATTAATAAATAAATTAAATGTTAATGAATGAAATGAGTGAGTGGAAATACACAAATATACAAAGTAAAGTGTAAAATATGATTTTATAAGCGGTTTTTCTTCATTGTGATGCCCAACGGTAATCATTTAACACTAATACTTAAGATAAAGCATTTTTTGTGGGTTTTTTGAATGGAATAAGAATTAATTAAAAGGGTTTTTACTTTTCCTAAGTAAAAAAGGTGTTTTGACTTAGGAAAAGGGGTTTATTAGGGTAAAATGAATGATATTAAGGGGAAAAGGGTTTTTATGAAGGGGAATGGTCTTATGAAGGGGATTCCAATGTTTTAGTACCAATCAGTCATTAAGCTGTGGGTCCACTCCCACCAAAAGTCAGAGAATGCTCCTAGCCCTTATAACTAAAGAGTTTTTAGTATTGGAGCAAATTGTATTTATCCATTCCTTGTAAAACTGCTTTCTACCTACCCATCATTTATTCTACCATTTTTTCCTTTATTTGTGTGGGTGCATTTGAGATTGCAAACCCTAATCCATTTTTCTTTTAAAGCAGGAAACTAGTTCTAATTCTAAACTTATTTCATCCGAGGGATCAGATTAAACTGTTGTGCTCCTCATTTATTCTCTACCTAACTAATGATTTGTAAAGTTTAAACTATTTGACAAAATATTTATTCTCTATCTATAAACATGAAATTTTAAGCATGAAAAAGTTAAGATTAAACTATTTAACTCATCATGGATTACGGCATTTTGAACAAGCTGCACATAATCATTTATTTGCAGTGAAAAGTAACTAGTAGTGGCATTTTGACTTGCATCACTTTCATGTCTTATTATAATATCTTTTTTGTGTTTGGGGTTCATTTTTCTATTCTTTTTTATCTTTTCTTTTCAAGTCCTTTGATTTTTCTTTTAGGATGTTTACCCTCTTTTCATTTTTTATTTTATTATATGGGAAAAAAATTTGCATAAAGCAAAGTATGTACATATTACAAGACTAATCAAATTCAATTCAAAATTTATGAATCCTATTATTATAGGACCCTAACAGCTTCTAGGACTAGTAACTCAACCCACCTAGGGCTTCCAGAGTGTTTGTCAAACCAAGGCTTCTAGGAACTAATAACTCACCCCACATGTAAAGGAATCATGAGAACCAACCAGAAAAAAAATCAATTGAAATAAACCCACAATACCATGGTTGTCCAGGAAATGGAAAGGCTAGGAAATCCACATGCATACACCATGCATGCCAAAAATAGTGAGCAAAACATACATGCAACTTGGTACCTGCAATTAAATCCCTTTGAAGCTACTGATCCCGATGTCCACCTATGCTTTCCTGCTCTTCCTTTACCTTCTTGATCAAAATCACCAAGTGTCCACACTCTCCAAGAGGGCTCTAAGAAAACTCTAAGTATCCAAGATTATGAGAGAGATAGAGAGAGAGAATAATGAGAGAGCTCCAAAAATGTGAGCCAAAAGCTTACCAACTGATCCTCATAAGCCTTTTTATTAACGAGGCCTCTATTTTCTTTATTTTCCATTATTTTCCTTCATTTTCCTCCTCACATGCAACCTGTGACCCTTCACCTTCCTTTTCTCCTAATTTCCATTATTTTCATAAATAAAATCTAATTAATGCCTCATGCCTTTCCAAAGCCTTTTCCATTTCCTTTTCCAATTTCCTTTAGCCATAATAATCGAAATGAACACCTGCTAGGATGTTTTGCCCACCATTCAGCTTGGAATACGTGTCCCATCAATCATGGTCTTATATATTTTTTTACATGGATTTTTTCCAGGGCTGTTATAGAACCATCCCCCTTAGGTAACACCATCCTCGGTGTTAAATGAAACCTACAAACTAGAAAAATGCTAAAAACAAAACACACTGCATATGGAGCTTTATAACACGGCTCGTTGCAGTATTTACAATGACCAGTATTGAAACATGAAAAACATATAGTTTACTGGAGCTTTATAACATAAATCATTACAATGTTTACAATAAAAACCACATATACTCGTACACATTTTCTTCAACCAACAAATAACCATACTATCTATGGAGATTTATAAATATAGCGCGATACAATATTTACAATAATATACACATATACACATATACACATTTTATCAACCAACAAATAGAAGGATATGATGCTTGTATCAACAACAAGGGAATCTAGAGGGTCACACCTCTGCCCTCAAAGTAGTACCAGGATTCACTTCCTTCCCAGGAATTCTAGAATCTGCTGCCAAAGTCAAAGCTGCATACAATATCCAACGCTACAATCCTGTGCTACTGTTCCCTCAGTGAGCAGTTACCAGATCATTTTTCCAGGGTACACTCCCAATGTGCATCTGATTCCATCTGGAAATGCTAATGACCAAAACAAATCCATCCCCTATTTTCCCTTCTTTATTACATAGTCCCCCAGGAAATCCAGTCACCCCTTCCATGCAGTCACTCACCTTCTGAGTTCCACTGGCACCCCCATCTCGGGAATTCCATCCCATGGAAAGGATTCTTCACATCGGAAGATACAAAAACCAAGGCATATACCTGCCTCAAAACCATCACACCAGTCATAGCATGGTCATGGAAACCAATGGACATTATTGGGTACCAATGTCCCACAATGGCCCTGCTCCTGAAATGCTTTACCAACATACTGTTGCATGTTTCAATTCCTTTTTGCTGATGCTGCTAGTTCTCGAAGTCGATTTCAACCACCCAACTGGGTGATTCGTAAATGATCGTGGATATTCCACTGGACAATTCGTCACAACAAATATGATAATATTATATTAAAAATCTAAGATTCTACACTATTTCAGTTTTATTAAACTTTAATATCTGTAGATTTAACTGTAACTAGTGCATGCATGTGAATATAAATTATGCAGAAAAGTAGAGAATGAAAAAATAATCACACACACATAAGACAAATATGTGCTCTCTGGGAAACCCTTTCGGGAGAAAACCCAACTGGAAAGTGAGGCCGCTTCGCTCTCTTTCTCTGTTTGGAAATATGGCTGCATGTACAAAGAAGTAATGCTTGTGGCTCGTGGGCTGCTACAGTGCACAAATCCTCTCTGTGTTATCTACCTCCTTTCTCTCCTGGCTATCTTTTCTCAACTATGGACAAAATGCTCTTGAAAGAATGGAATGCCTCTTCCTCCTAGTGGCTCGGTTATAACACAACCCAATAGCCTACTAGTGGTTAATTTTGAATACATAAACTCCTAAATAGAGTTACAAAATAGACTCTTCTAGAGTAATTTACATCACAAACATGTGGCTAGACCCTTTTCCATGAATAATTGGGGTTGACGCGGCATCCTCCCGAACTATATGTGTGAAAACAGGAAGGTAAAATTATGAGTGGCATAACTTTTGCATACAAACTCCGATTGACGCAATTCTTGTGCTTTTGGAAATCTCTCTATGTGTAGAATTGCATGAAAAAGTGAAACATAAAAGTGTGAAATTTTTACCCCCAAAAAATGTTGTTTGATGCCTGAAAACGATCCTGGAAGGTTTCAAACCTCGTTTCGCAAAACTGGGTCCCACTAGTAAAAACAACTCCGTGAGCTGATTCTTCCATTTTTTCCACTCCAAATGCATCGAGATGGATGAAAAACAATATAATGATCCAATTTGGATCACCGGGAATTTTTGTGCTTCTTGTAACAAGCACATAACTTCCATTAGGTTCAAAATAAATTGAAATAAACTCAAATCATACCTCATTGGTATCTCGTATTTTAGTGTCAGTATTTGCATTCTACCATTAGTGATCAAAATCCTCTTTTCATATCATTTTAGAAGTCCCACTTAGAAATTTTTATTCATTCCAGTAGGTAATGTGAAAATTTAGTCACTGATGGTAGCCCTAGTCCAAAAACACCACGCTTCCTCAAATTTGATTACTTGCTGGCATAGTTTCATACCTTTCCAACTGTACACCATCCATAAAGTCATATCAGTCATGTCATCTTGAAATTTAGTCCTTCAAGGTCTCATTAGGTCTTTTAGGATTTTTCAAGGTTTCATTAGGTCATTAGGGTTTCCAAGGTCTCAATAAAAGCTTCATTCCATTGCATAAGGCCAACAAGTGAAAGAGTGAACAAAATAAACATCTCTTTACCATGTAAAGAGATGATTTGCAAAGATGTAATTATCCTTTCAAAGTTGTGAATTTTATCCTGAATTGTAATTCTTATTCCAAAAAGATGTAATTTTTAATTTTCATGTTGTAATTTTATGTCATTTATATGTAATAAGTACAAGGTTCCCAAGCTTCTAACACAGTTTTCCAAGCATGCCAAAGCACCAAGAAATTAAATCCTAGAGTTCTCATAGCATATCAAATGATCAATTTTTCAAAATGAAAGAGTCAAGTGAAAGGACAGTGTTTTAAAATATTAAGTGAGTGATAAAGGAAGAAAGTGGGTCCCAAGGCCCAAATATTCAATGCACCAAGTATAAAAGCCCTCAAGACATCAAATTCATCTTCATTTCTCCATTGCAGCATTGATTCACCACCTCCATAGCACGGAATTCCAGTTTTAAGGGCAAAAATTTGATTTTTTTGTGTGGTGTTGTGCACCTAGACATCAGGAGGGCACACCTGTAGCTCATGCTGTGTACTGCCTTGAAGCACTATGCAACTGTCAAAGGGAGGGCGCACTTGTAGCAAGCGTTGCGCACCTGTCCAAAAATGCTCAGTGAGACTCCAAATCGATTGCATTGCTCTCAAACTTTAGCAAATCATTGCCCATGCTCTCGAACAAGCAAGTAATCCATAGTTACACCATTCCTCTTCTACTCAAATAAATTTGTGTGGTGTTTTGTTGAAAATGCAGCAAGATGATGGAGCTTAGTGAAATGAAGTCGCCTTCACTAAGTGGGCCCGCAGGCAAATTTTGGCGCAAAGTCTATTTTTAGACTATGTCTATTTTTAGACATATGGAGCATGGTCCAGGGGTTGCAGTATGTTATTCTTGGAGCATTGGTCATGTTGGTAAAAATAGATGGACCTCTATTTTTAGACATTTAGGTCGAAGTCTATTTTTTGACTGCCTTCCTAAAAATAGGGAAGTCAAATATTATTTACCCTTAATAATATTTGGACTCTAAACTTCAGTTTACTCTCTTGGAGCACTTCAGTTCGAGCCTTGGAAGTGGATCATGCATCTGACAGAGGAATTACGCTATTCCTAGGGGTTTGGTGAGCTCATGCATGGTTGACTTCAGTTAGGACTTCAGTGGCAGAAGTTTGGTGGAGTTGATGAGACAGTTGGTGGAGTTGTGTTCGGTTTAACTTAGTTGAGCTGGTTGAGATTAGTTTAACTAGCTAATCAACTAGTAATGAGTGGAGTGAATTAAATATTATTTAATTCACTAATTAGTAACTCATTATTCAACTCAAGAGCACATCAGTTCACTACAGTGCATGGACAGTTCAGTGGAGACCAGTGGAAGAGGTAGATGAAAGGGTGAGTACAGCTATCAGTTGTGACATCAGTTGTGCATGAGATTTGCACCACACTTGGAGGCAATTGCCAATGATGATTGCGCTGTCAAGGCAAGGAGATTCGAACCTTGGATCTCTCATTAGGCCAGCAGTGATTGCGCAATAGAGGCAGGCAATTAGTGGTTGAGTTTTGAACCTGTGACTTGTTCAAAACCAAGCTAGTTTGTGTGTAACTTCATGAGACAGTACTGAGTACTTGTGAGGAGTATTGTACTGAGTTGTTACATGTTTTCTCCATTATAATATACACATATAGCTGCGGGGTTTTCAGCTATAGGCTTTCCCCATACATACTGTGTAATGTGTGTGATGTTTTGATGATCTTTTGATCGCATACCGCTTGTTTTATTTCCGCATGTGTGATGATCTGAGTGGAAGAGATTATGTGTTGCATATGAATTCGAATTGATATGTGATCAGGATAATCTCGGTGGATAAATATCATTATTTAGAAAATTTCTACATGGTATCGGAGCTATTGAAGCAGAGATTGATCATCACAGTGATTACAAACTTATTTCGGTAGACAGAGTCTGCATGCGGGCCAGGTAGCCTCTGGATCCATCCTTTCCTTTGAAAGGTGATACATCCAGTAAATGCCCCTACAGTCAATCTCTGTGCTAGAAATAATTTGTTCTCACAGATCAAGAGCGGTTGAGCTTTGAGTTGGAATTCGAATTTTGCAGCAGTTTGTTTTCTTGGTGTCGGAGTTGAAAATGTCTTTCAACGGTTTGCGACTCGAATATGCTCTTGAAGGCAGTTCGAATTATGTTGCATGGAAGGATCGCATGGAGGCAGTATTAGAAGATAATGGTCTTAAGGAGTTTGTGGATACGGATGTCCAAAAGCCCACTGATCCTGCTGAAGTCGAAGCATGGCAAAAGAAGATGGCGAAATGTCGAAGGATCCTGTTGGAGGGCGTCAAGGATCATATTGTATCCAGCCTGCATGGAAAGGCTTCTCCATTTTTAATGTGGAAAGCTTTGACGGATCTATTCCAGAGTAAGAGTGACCAAAGGAAGCTGGCGCTCAAAGATAAGCTCAGGAACATCAAGATGGAGAAAGGTGACAGTATCGCCAAATACCTCACGAAGTTCAATCAGTGCAGAGATGAGCTGGGAAGTGTGGGGGTGACTGTCGAAGACGAGGACATGGTCGACCTGGCTCTCCTTGGTCTTCCGAAGGCTTGGCACTCATATCAAGATAGTGTTAATGGTCGGGAGAAGCTACCGGGATGGGAGCGCCTTTGGGCGGATCTCATGCAGGAGGAGATAAGGAGGACTACTCGAGATGGATCTTCATCAAAGGGAGCTGATGAAGAAAACTGCGCTTTGGTTGCCAAAGCAAAGAAGGGGAAGGGTAAGAAAACCTCTCATTCTGGTGCAAAGGGCAAGAAGCGGGATATGGCGAAAGTGAAGTGTTTTCACTGCCATGATCACGGACATTATGCTACCAATTGTCCAAAGAAGAAGAAAAACAAGCAAGCGGGAAGATCTGCAGATGGAGAAGCTTTGGCTTCACAGTTCGAGCTTGACTTTTCACTAATCGCATGCTTGGTTTCAAGTGTGATGGGATCGGTGTGGTTCTTGGACAGCGGTGCGTCATTTCATATGATGGGAGATCGGGATTTGTTCTCAGATCTGGAGGACAAAGATTTGGGTGTGCACATCAAGATGGGCGATGATGGTAGATACAGTGCGACTGGTATCGGTACCATATCCTTTCAGAGGGAGTCTGGTAAACCCTTTGTATTGAAGGATGTCATGCATGTACCTGGATTGAAGAAGAACTTGATCTCTGTGGCGATGTTGGAAGATAAGGGTATGATGTGGTCTTCAGCGAAGGAAAAGCCTTCCTGCGCAGTAAGACTACTGGAGAGACCCGGAAGATAGGGGTTCGGACCAAGAACCTTTATCAGTTGCAGGTAGATGGCTGCGCAGCTATGGCATGCAAGGCGGGAGAAGTGGTGAGCCGGGATGATGAGGGCGAATTGTGGCACAGGAGATTGGGCCACCTTCACCATGGAGCTTTGAAGATTCTGCAGCAGATTTCTACTGGGCTTCCTAAGGGCACCCTTGCGCAGTCAGATCAGTGCAAGGGGTGTACTTTAGGGAAGTATGTGAAAGCCACCTTTCACGAGAAGGATAGTCGCGCCACGACGATCCTTGAGAGAGTTCACACAGACGTGTGTGGTCCTTTCTCAGTTGCTTCGACAGCAAATCACAAGTACTACGTGATCTTTGTTGATGATTTCTCTCGAAAGTGCTCGATCTTCTTCATGCAGAAGAAGAGCGATACATTTGTGAAGTTCTGTGAGTTTAAGGCACTGGTAAAAAAGGAGTCAGGGAAGAAGGTGATTGCTCTTAGGAGTGACAATGGTGGTGAATTCATCTTGGCTGAATTCAAGGAGTTCTGTAGCGCAGAAGGGATTCGGAGAGAGCTCATCGCACCCCATAACCCACAGCAGAACGGGGTGGCTGAGCGGAAGAACAGAACGATCGTGGGTGCTGCACGGGCGATGTTGCATGATCAGGGCCTACCCCCTCACTTGTGGGCTGAGGCATGCAATACAACAGTGTATGTGCAGAACCGTTGTCCTCACAAGGTTCTTGGCATGAGTACACCAGAGGAGGCTTATTCTGGTAAGAGACCTGACATTTCTCATTTGAGAATTTTTGGTTCACCTGTCTACATGCATGTGACGAAGGATGCCAGAAAGAAGTTGGATCCGACCGCAGAGGTTGGAATATTTGTGGGGTACACTGATACACCTCACAACTATCGGGTGTATTTTTCAGACAGTCGCAAGACTGTTGTGTGACGGGATATCAAGTTTCAGGAGGAGAAAGCCATGCAGTGTTCGCTTGAGAGGGAGCTACACTTGCATGCAGATGAGGAGCTGTTAGTTCCTAAGGAGGAGCTTCCGGATGTGGATCAGCCACAAGAGGAGGTTCGGGAGGTGGAAGAAACCACCCAGGCAGCGCCAACCATCAGAGGGCGCATGCGCACTACAGAAGCTGAGCGACTGGCTCGGGATGCAGAGAAGGTTGTGGGACCACCTACAGCACAGCGCAGACAGAGACAGTCACCGGATCGGTACACTGGATACATGGCTCTTATGAGTCAATGTGTTGTGACAGAGCCATCCTCTTTTGAGGAAGCTGTGGAGGAACCCGCATGGGTTGATGCCATGATCGAAGAACATGATTCGATCATCAGGAACAGTGCATGGGAGATTGTCCCAAGACCGGTTGGGAAATCAGTTGTAGGTTCGCGATGGATCTACAAGGTGAAGCAGGCGGCTGACGGGAGTGTGGGGAAGTACAAGGCGAGATTTGTCGCCCGTGGCTTCTCACAGATCGAGGGGATTGACTATGAGGAGACTTTTGCACCTGTCGCAAGGTACTCTTCCATACGGACAATCCTTGCTCTCTCAGCGCAGATGGGGTGGCACATTCATCAGATGGATGTGAAGACTGTGTTCCTCAATGGAGTTATTGAGGAGGAGGTGTACATAGAGCATCCTGAAGGTTTTGAGATCTTCAGCAGTGAGTCGCATGTGTGCCGACTCAAGAGAGCACTGTACGGGCTGAAGCAAGCACCTCGTGCTTGGTACACTCGGATAGACAGCTACTTCACCGGGCTTGGATTCTCCAAGAGTGAGGCAGATCCTAACCTGTACCAAATTGTGGTGGAGGGGAAGCTGTTGATCATCGTACTGTATGTAGATGATCTGATTTTGACGGGAGATGAGCCGTTGATACTTTCATGCAAGGAGGATCTTGCACGAGAGTTTGAGATGAAGGACTTGGGCATCCTTCATTATTTCCTGGGATTGGAGATTTGGTAGCGCAGCGGAGGACTGTTTGTTTCTCAGGGCAAGTATGCCCGGGAGATTCTGGAGAGGTTCAACATGCAAGGCTGCAAGCCTGTTGACACTCCTCTTCCTAGTGGTTGGAGGAAGGAAGATGCTACTTCAGCGGAGGTAGTGGATGCCACTTTCTATCGACAGTTGGTGGGGTCTCTTATGTATCTGGTCAATACACGACCCGATATATGCTATGCTGTTAACCAGCTTTCGCAAGCTATGGTTAGCCTACCAAGCTCTTTTGGAAGGCAGGCAAGCATGTATTGCGCTATATTAGTGGCATATCGGGATATGGTCTATGGTACAGACAGGAGGATGGAGCGAAGCTTTCAGGATTCACTGATGTAGATTGGGCAGGGAGCCCAACGAACCGGAAGAGCACATCTGGAGGAGTTTTCAGCATTGGTTCGACAGCAGTTTCCTGGTACAGCAGGAAGCAGAGATCCGTGGCACTCAATTCAGCAGAGGCCGAGTACATGGCAGCTAGCTTGGCTGCATGCAAGGCTATTTGGATGAGGAAGATCCTCGTTGGATTGTTCGGGTTGCATTTGGAGCCTACAGTGATTTACTGTGATAACCAGAGCTGCATCAAGCTCTTGGCTAATCCATTATTTCATGATAGATCCAAACACATCGACATCAGGTACCATCATATCAGAGATTGTGTTCAACGGAGAATCATGATGCTTTCATATGTTCCCACAGAGGATCAGGATGCCGACATCCTGACGAAGGCGCTCACCAGGAGCAAGTTTGAATTCCACAGAGGCAGGATATGGGTTGCAGATAATCCATATCTTGCTGAGAGGGAGTGTTGAAAATGCAGCAAGATGATGGAGCTTAGTGAAATGAAGTCGCCTTCACTAAGTGGGCCCGCAGGAAAATTCTGGCGTAAAGTCTATTTTTAGACTATGTCTATTTTTAGACATATGGAGCATGGTCCAGGGGTTGCAGTATGTTATTCTTGGAGTATTGGTCATGTTGGTAAAAATAGATGGACCTCTATTTTTGGACCTATAGGTCGAAGTCTATTTTTAGACTGCCTATCCTAAAATAGGGAAGTCAAATATTATTTACCCTTAATAATATTTGGACTCTAAACTTCAGTTTACTCTCTTGGAGCACTTCAGTTCGAGCCTTGGAAGTGGCTCATGCATCTGACAGAGGAATTACGCTATTCCTAGGGTTTTGGTGAGCTCATGCATGGTTGAATTCAGTTAGGACTTCAGTGGCAGAAGTTTGGTGGAGTTAATGGGACAGCTAGTGGAGTTGTGTTCGGTTTAACTTAGTTGAACTAGTTGAGATTAGTTTAACTAGCTAATCAACTAGTTATGAGTGGAGTGAATTAAATATTATTTAATTCACTAATTAGTAACTCATTATTCAACTCAAGAACACATCAGTTCACTACAGTGCATGGACAGTTCAGTGAAGACCAGTGAAAGAGGTAAATGAAAGGGTGTGTACAGCTATCAGTTGTGACATCAGTTGTGCATGAGATTTGCACCACACTTGGAGGAAATTGCCAATGATGATTGTGTTGTCAAGGCAAGGAGATTCGAACCTTGGATCTCTCATTATGCCAGCAGTGATTGCGCAATAGAGGCAGGAAATTAGTGGTTGAGTTTTGAACCTGTGACTTGTTCAAAACCAAGCTAGTTTGTGTGTAACTTCATGAGACAGTACTGAGCACTTGTGAGGAGTATTGTACTGAGTTGTTACATGTTTTCTCCATTATAATATACACATATATCTGCGGGGTTTTCAGCTATAGGCTTTCCCCATACATACTGTGTTAATGTGTATGATGATTTGATGTGCTATCGCTTGTTTTATTTCCGCATGTGTGATGATCTGAGTGGAAGAGATTATGTGTTGCATATGAATTCGAATTGATATCTGATCAGGATAATCTCGGTGGATAAATATCATTATTCAGAAAATTTCTACATAAACTAAATCAATGTCTAAAGATTAAGCAAAACCATAACATTTACAAAGAATTCATGGCAAAGTCAAATTGTATTAAGATTCAAATCATAAGTTCACTTACATACATTCCTTCAATCATTTGTCTCATGTTCACAAATTGTATTGCTCCTCCTTCAAAAACTTCCCAAGCTTACAATACAAACCATGACTGAGATATTTATAAGATTTAGAAGGTGAATCAGTCATTTTCCTCAATTCTGGAAAATTTAACAATTTTAACAAACTGACCTCAAAGATAGGTATATCTTCCTAACCATGAAGAATTTTGGAAACGGTTTGGAGGGAGCCTAATTTTTTATATTTTCAAAAAAAACCTATTTTTTGTTTGTCTCATTCAAATCCATATCCTCGTAAATCGTGCCCAAATTTGGTTGTCTGGCTCTTTTTGCAAGGTTCTAGAATTCTGGAAAAAAAGTCATTTTTTACCAAACTGCCTCCAAGACCCGCATATAAATTTTATACTAATTCGAATATAGAGAAACTAGATATATATAATTGGTTATATTTTTAACAAACCCATTTGCTAAGATTTTCTAGATTCACCTCGAGCTACACACAGATCAAGGTTAAACTTGGTTGTTTGGAAACTTTGCACATTTTGAGCAGATTTTTTAATCAGCTCCTAGGGACCCACATGTGTGACCTGGATGAAATCCAATGCATGGGAAGGTATTAAAAAATTATTTTTGTCAATTTCCTCCCTCAGTTTTCCCCGAAAGCATGTCAGGATGTCGAAACTCCAAATTAGACATTTTCATACTCTACTTGCAGCAACTAGTTTAACTGGCTTGTGAAAAATTTCGATAATGGAACCTTGCGACAAATAAACTTAGAAAAACCGTCATTAGAAAATCATGACTAAATCATCTCTAATCATAGAAATCTAAGATAACTAATGATAATCAACCACGAGACGTAAGTCATGAATTGGCAACAAGTGATGGAATTATGGTGTGAAATGAGTATAAAGGTGTCATAATTTAGGTTATGAATGGCGGTAATATATAGTTTAAAATTAGGAATTTTTTAGGCCCAACATCCCCCCATTACTGAGGGTTTGCATGTCCTCATGCAAACAAATCTCTTGCTCATTGACAGATTCTTAACATTGTTTTGTAGATGTTAGTTCTTGTGGGAGAACATTGCTTGGATATTTAAAGGTGTTGGTTCTTGTGGGAGAACATTGCTTGGATATTTAAAGGTGTTGGTTCTTGTGGAGAAGCACTGCTTGAATACTTAGAGGTAATGGTTCTTGTGGAGCCGCATCCTTCACATTTAGTATGTCACACTACTTTTACTGAGAAATACAAATTGAGGACAATAAATGAATGGATGAGGGAGAGATAATGTAGGAAATGAGGTGGTAATGGGGATGGTGAATGGGTGGTTGCATACTCTGTCATCATAAGGAGAATGTTTATAGGTGGTTTCCTTTATCATTTCATAGAAGTAATGACTTCATCCTGTGAATAGAATGCTTGAAGAAGTCACTATAGAAATTTATTTTATTAATTCACCATAAGGTTTTCTCTTTTAACATGGTCTTGTTATCATAGTTTATGCATAATGAATGGAAGGAAATAGAAGGATAATGGTTTATGAAAGATGAAATGCGTGGAATTAGAAGTGGTGAATCATTAATTTTCTTGAACCTTCTAATGAATTAGAGAATCATAAGCCAAATTTACCTCAAGTTTTACCTTTGTCATTGTTGTGCCTGATGCTGCAAAATGAAGTGGAGGATGGAATGGCTGGAACTGATGTAACTATTGATATGATCTGCTAAAGAAGGCTAAAGGATGAGCTGAAGAGATGAATTGAAGGGTTGAAGAATGAACTGAAGGTCACTTCTCCCCCAAGCCTAAGGAGTTGTATGTCCCCAAACAAGTGAGGAAAGGTGATTGTTGCTGCAAATGATAATGGAAATGCTGATACAAAAATCCAAATTGTTGCAAATCTGTGTCGAGATCTCAAAACCATATAATCTTCAACTGCTACACACCCATGTGAAATCTTGCTAATGTGAATAAATGGTGTCAATGTCGAACATAAGCAAGAATCATTGGATTACCGACCATTGAGGAGATCATTAACCAATGCGAGATATCTCACCTTTGATGTCAATGGGAATCAAGGCACTAGGTACATTCTACTACCCATGAATAGATTTTTCGGAGTCGAATGGACTGCAAAATTCATCCACCAAGAAATATTGATGTATTTCCTTAGTATATGACAAGGATACCTGCCATCAAGGCATGTAGGCTACCAGGTACC
Source organism: Pinus albicaulis (assembly GCA_034641835.2). Classification (NCBI taxonomy): domain Eukaryota; kingdom Viridiplantae; phylum Streptophyta; class Pinopsida; order Pinales; family Pinaceae; genus Pinus; species Pinus albicaulis. The sequence continues at coordinate 137,515 of JAXQQM020081998.1, read as the reverse complement.
TTACCTAACCCTAACCTTGGTCCCATATAATATGTTGATGTCGATGGGACAAGGCTCGTTGGCAGGTGGGCCTTAAGGAATCCCACATCAACTAACTAGATTATAAATATAATAACTCAAAAGATACATGATTTGAAGAAATTATAAAAATTTAAAAAAATTATTGGGAACATTGCCCACCAATTACCTGGTTTTCAAGCAAAGTCTCTATCTAGTTGCACCAGATAAGCTGGTTTTACAAAAGGACTTATTTTTCTCTTTACTACTTTCATTTATTTATTTATTACAATACTAACTTTCCTATTACATTGAAGAAAATATGTCCTCCTTCAAGTGAAAGAGAACTTCCAATGAAGCCACGTGTGGATCTCGTACAAAGATATAATCATGCCCAGATTTAATGTATAAACTTTAGAAGGTATATGAGCATGAACAATCAGCAGCTTTGAAACATGTGATACAAAGAGTATTAGAAGATGAGAGTGGTACTTTGACTTAATTATAATCTGGAACTAATGCTCAATGTAATCCTTGTGGTATTGGCTCATTTCTTCTTTTGTACCACTCTTAAAGTCTTCCTCAATCGTGTCAGGAAAACTTGGATAATTGGTCTTTGGAATGCCTACAAGGCTTACCACCGGACATGGTGAAAGTTCTTCGATCTCAGGTTCAACTAGATGCTCCCCATTGGATTTGGTACATCATTCATTGATCTACTTAGTACATAGGTATGAAGAATCAAGGGAGACTTCCAAATTTTTTCTGTGGTTGTGGAGAGATAGATAATTTCCTGAATGTGGTCAGGATGAACTCTTCCTGAGAGGAAGATATCCTAGCTACTGCTAGGATTTGAGAAAGTACTTTGAGGTACATTCTTCAAGCTCTGAATCATTCTTGAATTTCTCCTGCTGGTCAATGATCCATGTCTCACAACATGGATTAGTACCCAGGGGTTCTTATAACACCCGAAAAATGATATAACGTTAACGATTGGAATCTGAAGATAAATGAAATTAAAATCTATTGGCTTAAATAAAGCTCACCACACTCATAAAAATCCAGATCAGAGTACTATTTAATCTATTGAAAGCGAAACAATTCAGAAATAAAATGTCTCACGGAATGTTTCAGACTAATCTAAGGCCTGTGATGTTTGTGATGCTTAGCTATGGTTCTTGTAGATGTGCCTTACTAAGTATGTGAGATTTACACACTTTGTGAATTACATGAAATTTGGAATTGAAATAAGTTACATAATGTTTCAAAATAATATAAGGCCTACTTCTATTTTTACGCATAAAGGAAAGGAAATAAAAGTTCAAAGATAAGCAAAAGCGATCAGACTTTGGAGAAACCCCACCATAGTGGATGCGTGGCTCTTCACTCACGTCTTACCTTACTCTCTGTGCCCTCTGACTGCCCTGCAATACCCTTGAAACTCTGTAATAAAAATCTTACGTGAACCAAAATACAACTCCTCGGAAATGGTGCCAAAACGTTGAGAGTTTTAATTAGCGATTAAACCTCTTAATATTTAATTGTCAATCTGGGGGCTCGTAAGCTTCAAGTTGTACTGTGTTTTTGGCTCAGCTTATGATCAGAGCATATAAATTCCTTGTTAATGATCGTTAAGTACACACTCTTCTATCAATTAAGTAAACTAGCACTCATCTCTCTCTGCCTTGAATTAAATCATCCCAATTGAATCAATCTTAAATTAAATTCAAATAAAATAAATCTAATCTACATTTGAGCAATATTAATCACAATCCAAGCAATGAAAATTACTATATAAACTATATTGATTTTAATCTAAGTAATGGAAATATCAATCTAAATACTAAGATCTATCTAATCTAAATACAAGAATCTTAAATCAATCAAGATTAATTTAAAATGATAGCAAACTTATGCTAATATTTATCCCAATAAAATTCACACTCATTCAAATGATCTTAAACTAAGGCAATGAACAAACAAGAATTCAACTAATATAGTTCCCAGGACGCATAAAACAAATTAAATAAGCATTCAAACTAAACTTTGTCACCACTCTGCAATTCCTTCAAAAGAAACTAAGTAAACCAAGATTTTAATTGACACGATTTCAGATCTAAAAGACTACAAAATAAGAAACTATTTTATCCTTAGATTACTTTAATCAAACTCAACAAATCATTCAAACATAAGCACATTGACTAATGGTTCTACTAATAACTAATTACAATTATAATGAATTTCAAAACTAAAATACAACTCCAAACAATGATTCAATGGTATCGTCGCATTGTTTTCAAATACTTGGTTGTCAAAATACAATGTTACAAGAAATTATAGTGGATCAGTAAGGTACATAATCGATTTCAATTGATATTTAAAAGAAATGGAGTTATCGACCTCTTGTTTATCCAATTAAGAAACACCTTTAAATATTCCAATCGTAAACCTATAACAAAGGGGTTATTAATGTAATAAAATCATTGATCAACACCATTCATTTTGGTATGCAACGAGTTGGAGATGAAGTATCTATTTAATTTCAAGAAAATAAATTACAGTCTTGAGTACAGAATCATAATTATGAGATTGAATTAGCAAATGCTTTCAAAATAGAATCCCTACACCTAGATCTATCCTATGATGTTTTACAGAACTTACTTCCAGGAGATGGTAGGCCTTTGCCACTCCTGGAGCAAGTATAAACTAAATCAATGGCTAAATATTAAGCAAAACCATAACATTTACAAAAAATTCAAGGCAAAGTCAAATTGTATTCAGATTCAAATCATAATTTCAGTTACATACATTCCTTCAATCATTTGTCTCATGTTCACACATTGTCTTCCTCATCTTTAAAAAACTTCCCAAGCCTACAATACAAACCATGGTTGAGCCATTTATAATATTTAGAAGGCGAATTAGTCATTTTCCTCAATTCTGGAAAATTGAACAATTTTAACAAACTGGCCTCAAAGAGATTGGCATATCTTCCTAACCATGAAAAATTTTCCAGGAAAACAGCTTTGGAGGAAGCTAATTTGTTATATTTGAAACAACAACCTCTCTAGTATTTGTCTCATTCAAATCCACCTCCTCGAAAATCATGTCCAAATTTGGTTTTTTGGCTCTTTTTGCAAGGTTCTAGAATTCGGAAAAATAGTCATTTACCAAACTCCGCCTCCAAGACCCACGTATAACTTTTAGAATAATCTTTGTGTGAATCTAGAGAAAACATTCTGATATGCATAATTGGTTATATTTTTAACAAACCCATTTTCTTATATTTTCCATATTCACCTCAAGCTCCACAAATCGAGGTCAAACTTGGTAGTTTGGAAACTTTGCACATTTTGAGAAGATTTGTTAATCATCTCCGAGGGACCCAAATGTGTGACCTAGATGAAATCCAATGCATGAATTTATTAAAACATTATTTTGGTCAATAACCTCCTCAGTTTCTTCTCAGTTGTCGAGATGTCAAAACTCCAAATTCGACATTTATGTACTCTACATCAGTAGCATCCAGTTTAACTCGGCTTGTGAAGAATTTTTAACAATGGAACCCCCGCGACAAATGAACTTATAAAAATCATCATTAGAAGATCATGAATAAATAATCCTAATCATATAAAAGCTAAGAAAACTAATGATAATCAACCACAAGGCGTAAGTCATGAATTGGTGACAAGTGATGGAATTATGGTGTGAAATGAGTGTAAAGGCGTCGGAATTTAGGTTATTGAATGGCGGTAATATATAGTGGAAAATTAGGCATATTTGAGGCCCAACATCGCCATAAAGGGTGAATTTTAAAACTTCTTAAATTTAGTTTTATTTACCCCATACCATTACCGGTAGTCAGTCTCGAATATTTTTCCCTCGTCAATAAGAAGCAAGGGACCATTCGGGTTTGCGTTGATTACCGTGACATAAATTGACCTTGTCCTAAAGACAATTACCCCAATCCTTTTATCAATCAAATCATTGATGAATATGTCGAGGAGATATTTTCCATTATGGATCGCTTTCAAGCACAACCGTATTAACATTACTCCAAATTTTTGATCAACACAAAACTGCTTTATCTCGCTTCCATGGGGGACTTTATCCTATAAAAAGCTCCCTTTCAAATTTCAAAGAATGTTAGAGAAACCTTCTAGCAAGCTATGTCTTATGCTTTACATTACATTAACCACATAATTCAACCATATCTCGATGACCTTCCTACTCATTCTCGCGAAACATCAAGATCACCCGAACACCTTAGAGCTATCTTCTCTACGTTGTCGACACTATAATATCAAAGCTGAAACCTCTACAAGTGTGTCTTTTGTGTTGAATGAGGACGGATCCTAGGTTTTTTGGTGTCTAAAGAAGGCATCTAAATAGATCCTCTGAAAGGAGGCCATCATAAATTTTCTCCCTCTTCTTCATCAACCGTAGAGTTTATATGGGAAAGATAATTTCCTCTCGTCGTTTAGCACCGAATTATGCCGAGCTTGCCAAAGGCTTTACACACTTATTGAAAAAGGAATATCATTCTTAAGGGAATAAAATTGCCCGCAGCTCTTCGATGCATTAAATCGAGCCCTCATTACTTCTCCACTACCGCATCCTCCCAATTATCACTACGATTATTGCTGCTCGTCGATGCCGACAATACTATCGGGGTATGGTGTTGGTTTAGGATGATGACAATGGCTAGGAACATGCAAAGAACTACTTGAGCCGTAATCTCTTTGATACCGAGACCCGTTATGCTCATGTATAGAAACTAGCATTGGTTTATGTCTATGTTGTTCAACATTTCGCTACCACATTCTCTTGCGCAAAACCTTGGTGATTTCTCGATTTCAACCCCATGACTTACATTCTCACATGTCGCGGACTTGGGGAAAAATACTCAAAATGGATCATTATCCTTCAAGAGTTTGAATTATAATCTACCGTTTCTAGGTCAAATAAATCCTCGGGTTCTTGCTAATTTGACTCCGTGATCTTCCCACCATCCCGATAATCCCACTCTCCTCGATGAGTCCATCCCCGATGAGACTCTCTTTCTCATTAGTACTCTTTGATCCATGGTATGGACACATCCTCATATATCTCCAAACCCAAACTTTTCGGCCAGATCTATCTTCCAGACTCGAGCGAATATGGATCTGCCACCAGCCCCAATCTTATCGCATCATCGGAGACACCCTCTATCACATCGGTATTGACTCGTCTCGCCTTGTTTGAATCTAGAGGAAGCCGAGAAATCTCTTAATGATTGCCACTATGGGGCTTGTGGTGGTCACATGTCTAATTACTCTACCGCTCAAAATATCCTTCGTGTAGGTTATTTATGGTCATCTATTTTTAAATACCGTGATCATCATAGCACGAAATGCCATGACGCGCATTTACTCGAAAGAGCGTGCCCCACCTCACCTCGCACCTAGTTGTGACCGTTAGAGATCTTTCGCAAATGGGGCATTGATTTTATGACATGTAACCCTCGCTCGTCTCTGGGGCATGGATATATCATTGTTTCCATTGACTATTTCACTAAATGGGCCGAGGCAATACCTACATACGATAATGAAGGTCTAACCGTAGCGAAATTCTTGTTTAATCATGTCATAGCTCGTTTAGGTGTCTCGAAAGCAATTGTCAATGATCATGGCACTCATTTTAATAATCATATGATGACAAAGCTCTTTGCTTAATTTAGTTAGGCCATGATAACTCCACCCCTTACTATTCACGACCAATGCACAAAGCTGAGGTCACAATGTGCCGCGGGATTGTGCTTCAACGCACCACCGGAAAGCACAAGCGAGATCGAAAACCTCATGCTTTTTTTCGCTCCGTGGGCATACTAAACCTCTACCAAGACTCATGATCGGATTCACACCATTCTAATTGGTGTATGGTCTAGAGGTCACACCCCCGATCTAGTGTGAGATTCCTCTTCCCCGGGTTGGCTATTAAACTACTCTCGGGTACTTCGTTTAAGAGGAACATTAATTTTGCCTCAAGCATTCGACGAGACCAAAAGGCTTGTTTTTTTAGTTCTTTTGGCGCGTAAACGACGTAATTAAGGTTTACTATGACAACCGTCACCCCCCAAGCTTTCCGACAGACTTGGTCTTGCTTTATGACCAAGCCCTCGATAAGTTGGGAGTAGCAAATCTCAAGCCAATGTGGCATCGGCCCTATGTCATTCAACGTGTTTTTGGAGCGTGGAGCCTATGAGCGGCTAATTATGAAGGCAACTTTTGGCCGAGCCCCCGAAATGTGCTCTATCCGAAGAAAAAAAAAAAAATATTACGTTTAGCCATAAGTGTGATATTGTGTACATTAGTGTGCTTTGAGAGTTGATTTTTGGAGTGATTGTTTGCCTTGCAGTGATGTTTCCTCTTCCCCACCTCGTGCTCCACTTGGTTTGCATATGTCTTCAAATCATTACATTGGTTTTGTCGATGGTGCTTGCCGTAGCACACGAACCTCGTCTTCCAGCATGGGCACTCTTTGCTCCCCGATGGCGATTCATTAATATACAAGGTATTTTTTTAGGCTCTTAATAACCAACAATATTGTCGAATATAGTGTGGTGATTGAACAATTATCGATGACATTGATCTTGGGATTAGAGATTTAGCCGTTAAGTTAGACTCACAAGTCGTTGTGTTATGACTTAATGGACATTATTCTATGCGGAATCCTCGAAATTTTGTGTATGTATTTGAGTGTTATATTTTTGGAAATACATTTTGATTTTATCACATATCAACATATTCCAAGACATTTAAATACATTAACAAATAAATTAGCAAACCATGTATTAGATATACATATGCACAATATGTAACCGAAGACATCATTATCACATAATTTGTCGTAGAAACATGCATATATATATATATATATATATATATATATATATATATATATATATATATATATATATATATATATATATATATATATCGGTCTATAAGTGTGTTACATCCAAAAGCTCAAAAAAATATGTGTTATGTTACAAAAATGGCTCTTCGATCCTACGCGTACAAAAGGTATAATTAAGGTTTTTATCTACCCACATGGTGCTCATAGTAGTGTGTGACTCGTTCGAATTGCTCACCATAGCACTGATGCAAATGTTTTAACTTTGACAATATGTCTCAGCACAAGTGGAATATCATCAAATGTAGCATACTCTAGAATTTCTCTCGTGAGGCCAACCAGGTTTTGCTCTGTGGCTCAGCCTAATGTCTCTCGCTCCCTCCTCACAAGGAGCATCCTCCGCCGGACGAGCTACCCATCGTGTAATCATTACATGCCAAGAGGCCTCTAAGGACCCATATATGTAAACAAATCATAAGTTTACGTTTCAAAGTACATAAAAAAACATTTAAAAAGTAAAAAATGTTAAAATATAAATTTTTACCCTCGCATCGGTCCACCGTGTGCCCGGTGGGATCAAAGATTCGGATCTCTCTAAAGTCGATGCTCAAGATATGGCTAGTATTCAACTACGATAATTTTACGTCGCAACCAATCAAAAAAGGTCATGGGGAAAATGCATCTACGTTTCCCTCTCGAGAGCTCCCGGGCATTATGTCAAACCATCTCATCGAAACCTCGAATACCCTTGGCCGGATCATGGATCTCTCGTCATTAATACCGGAACAAAATTTCTCCGAAAGAAGGTCACCGTAATCGACTCGTACCCAAATTGTTCTTGGCCTCCTCGTCTTGCACTCGGTTAGCTAGCTCTTCACGTTAGGACAGAAGAACTCCCTGCCACCCGCTGAACATCAAGTTGGGGCCACACCACCGTGTATTGAACCGAGATTTTTTTGCCTCATGCAATGCCTAGGATCCTCGCCACCCCTGATGCGTTGTAGTATCGTACTTGTGGAAGTACATTGATGGAAGAAATATCTACCTTCCCCACTGTTGCTCCCCAGACAATATATCTGTGGCTGAGAATGCTAGTGCTCTCACCCCCGTACGTAGCCCTCGTGAGAGTTGGATCCTCTCCCCTCTCCTAGACAAGCCCGGTGATGAAATAGATGTCCATCACATCTATCTCTAGCTCTTGGTCCCCAATGACAAACAAATTTTTGGTCCACGTCCCATACCGATTAGGTATCGAGAAGCTCCAATTGTTCTTGGACCCGTATGTTTGGAAGAATTTCATTTAATCCACAATTGGCAAGAAAAGCATTGACGCAATCTTGGTCCTCTCGCAAGGCTTGACTGTCTTCCACCTCATGGCTTCGTTCTTCCATTTGACCGCAACATCGACAAAAGCACCGCAAAACATGTCCAATTGGCTTTTTAGGATATTTCATTGAATAATTTTTAAAGTTGGGTGATTTTGTTATTTTAAAATTTTTCCCCCGTGACTAGCATTTCTATCCCAAATAACGGGGCGTTGGTGTCAGACTGCCTAACGGATAAACGCGACCAACGCGACCTCGATAGCTCGAAATCACGCCGGTCATAAAGTATTTAAAATTTGAAAATCCTCCCTTTAACCCCTAATTCTAAAACCAAATGGAAAATGAATGAAATCAAATTGAAAATGATGTTTAAAGTTTTACTGACGTCGACTTGGGATCGACGAATGGTGTACTAGATCGGCCGCACCGCTTATTTGAAATTTGGGAGGGAAAATGGACAAAATTCTCCTCTCAAAAATAGAAAGGTGAAAATGATTTTGTTTTTTTTTTATCTACTTTTATATATTTTTTGAAAAAAAAATAGCCAATATTTTATTATTTTTCCTCGATATCCGTGATATTTGTTGTTTATGTGCGTAATAGGACTTTCACACTACCGATGATTGTTTTTCGATGCAAAGGAGTTGAATTTTATCTCTTTTTCAAAGCCGTTAAATTTTTACCAAAAAGGAACCCCCCCGGAGTCAAATTTCAACTCTTTTCTCGACTCTCGAAAAATGAAAAGATTTTTGAGTACTTGCTTATTTTGAACTCATTAAAGTGAAATGAACCGACGTGATCTCGCATACGTTTACCCCTTTTTAGAGCTGAGATTTAGCTATTTACGAAAAAGGAATACCTTGATCGAACATGGTCAAGAGGTTCTCTGACACATTTTTCTACCTTTTCGATCTCGAGATATGATTTACAAAAAAGGGACATCATGATTTTTTATTTTTGTTTCTTTTCAAACTCCTTAAACATGAAAAGTTACCAATTTTACCTTTCGTTGCACTCGTTAAAGATTAAACAACGAAAGATTTGTCACCACGACGATACTTAGTTCCTCCTTCCTAGGCTCGTTAAACTTACTAGGATGGATTCATTCAAAGAATGAACTTACATGCTCATCATATGATATCCTCCTCATGCTAGCTATAAAAAATAAAGAGGCTTGTTGGAAATAACGGGAAAATTGAAAGTAGAACATCCTATGTGCATTAAGTAAATTTCTTTTTGTTGAAGACACTATCCGCAATTCGTGTCGGGTTAGGGACATCCTACATTCGTCACTTTGCCTCCATGGGTTTTGGAAATCCATTTTCCTTCCTCATCTCGATTACCAATTTTGTCAACATGACCTCTCATCCTATTTGAGCCAAAATGTCATACCCCGAGTCGTGTCACCAATATTTCCAAGACAAGTCCTTATTGTCAAACATCCTCTGCTTATCTAACCTCCTCTGTTATAATCCCGAATCACTCCAATCATCTTAAGATATCTATTGTTTCATGTTGATGACGGGGAATCATCATGACCCTCCTTCGATGAATCACTTCTTGTTGACTTTACCATTATCCCAGAAGGTGATTTAGAAACTTTTGTTCGCACTGAGCTTACATGCCTCAATGGCAAGTTCTTCTGCGTTCAACGATAGGTTCTCATCATTGGCCTTTGATCGAATGATTCTCAAGTAAGTGTTATAATTCATCACATTTATTCGACACTTGTATATTATGTTGTTGTACCTTGAGGTTCATCATCATTATTGGTGGTCTCTCGTGCCCGTTAACCCGCTTCATCAATAACCGCAATCAGGTCTTTCTACCCATGTTCGACACCAAATACACGGTTTGCATGGTTAGATTCGTATGTCGGATTGATTGAGATCGTGGGTGAAGACCTCAGGTCACATCTAATTTTTTTATCCAGGTTGCGAGGAGTTATTGAGTGTTCATGATTGTACACATGATCCTATTTACATCGCATTATTTCCTCCATACGCAAATCATTTTCTATGATCTCTTTAGATGTATGATTGTGACCATACCGTGGGTTCATGTGTCATTTTATGCCTAGTGCAACATCATGTGGTTAGGAATATTTATACCAAAGAGATGTCATATATTGTAAAATGTTTGATTTCGTGTTTTCCGAAGGTCATCCGCATTCCTGCCTGTTCAAAAGCATATCGCCCATCACTCCTTGTCTCCGCCTTCATGCTTTAGGGGGGCATCCTGCTACGCAATTTGTCACCATTCTAATTTTCATCCCTTATCCCGAAATGCCTCAAGACAGATCCTATGCAATGTTTCCATCATCAAGAAATATGTTAACATGGTCTCGTTGAATATCCAAAGAAAACTTCATTGAAATATTACCGAAGAAACTTGGTCAAATTCCCAAGTTTCTTGGGTCAAGACTTTTTGGTGCCATGATCGCGTTTGTGTCCTTTTTCATAGTTCTGGCCCAACGTTTTCTCAATGCCCTAATTTCTTGGAAAATCATGTTGATCCCCTTTCTCTCGGGCAAGGCTTCCTCAAATGGAAGAGAAGCTTCGACCCTCTAGAAGCTCAAGTGGGTGGTGAGTTGGTTGTTGAACATACATGACAAGGCGTTCCAGCTCTCTCACTTTGGAGCATTGATCTCATCCATGGGGGGTAATCCTCAGAAAGTGGGCCTCCTCCTCCTTTGTGGGCTCCTTCCCCCTCGCTATAATCGAGACCCCTGTTCCCCTGGGTGCCAAGTTTATGGGGCTTCGTCGATCATTGTCGACTCGTCTTTAAACTCCTTATCCATTTGCATGCAAGCATCGTGATTTAGCCTGGGAGTGCACAGGAGAAGGAATTTTCCGAGCTAGGTGAAGGACTCATCTCACCTAAGGATGCCTCCAACATCATGCCCGTTCGTAAGCTCTCCTTTGTAAATCATTAATAATAACATCCGATGTTGTTTTCTATATCCATCTACATGATTATGAAAATACATATACTCCTTGATCTATAGATAGCTAGTGTTTACATTTATTATGTATTGTATAATGTTTGTTGTTGTCTCTTAATCATCCGCAGTATTCGCGCACCATAAGTAGCAAAAGGAAGTGGCCTACAAGGATCGTGGATCGAGGTCACCATCAATTCACATCCATGATAGCGACGAAAGAGGTATTTATATTTTCCCTCTCTCATTTGGTATCATGGTGCAGAAGCATTGGTTAAGAAATATTATGTTAGAAATAATCTCGTGTTGATAGACCCACGAATTCTAGGGGCCAGAGAGGTCGCTCTTCCGTCCGCAGGGGATTTATCCTTTGACAACACCCCTCCAAGTAAATCATTCTCATGGCTTCATATGCCCATATAACCCTTAGCGGTCCCCAAAGAGTGAGTCATAAGTCAGCATGATCTCCTTTTAACCGTGAGCAAGGTACCAAGTAGATCATGTCCCCAGACAATGACCTCAACCACCACCACATGTCATCCCATAAGTACCATCCAATATCTTGTATTCTCACGATTCTTTGAGTACTCTACTAGTAATTGTGCTCTCTAATCTCAGTGATATCCATTAATGAGAGTGTAGTGATCCCTCTCAGATAAGGCATCAACCATTATGTTTCTCTTGCCCTCGACATACTCAATCTCAATGTTAAATCCAGCCCAAAAGAAGAAAATAGAGATCAACACCTTAGAAATAAGCCACTTCGAGGTGGGGAAACCTCCAATACATTATAAACTAAATAATTTTTTGGATGATACAAATGACAAAACTCTGCCTATATATAGGAGTCCATGGGGTGACAATATAATCCTTAGCCGACCCAATAATAATAATGTAAGGGCACAATAATAACAATATTGGGGTTATAGGTACAACAATAACAATAATGGGGCTACACTAAAAACAATAAGGGATTACACTCGTAATATAGATACCTAATATGCCCCTCAAAAAGTGTTGTCCCCAACTCCTAGGCAGCTTTGGGTGCTTCGTATAAAATTATCATCCTCTCATGTAGAACTTTCACAGGAAGTTCTTCCACTAGAATGAGGTACCTTTAAATTAATCTCCATTTGAACTGCCGGGTGCTCTGTGTTTCCATGGTTACCTGGTGGTTCCAATATGATTTTTCCTTCCCTCATCAAGTTCTGGAAATATTGTTTGAACTGAAGTTTTCACCTATAACCTTCTTGCTATTAAACATGGAAAATCAGATGCACTTCATAGACAAAGGAGGAAAGTCTGAATTTAGGGTGCTAAGAATGTAATATTTTGCAAAATACCTGTAAGGACCATAGTACCAATCTCCTACATCAAAACTTCTTCGTGATGTTGATCCGCTCTATTGTTTCATTCGATTTTGTGCCAAATTTAGGTTATCCAAGAGTTGAGAACTTTTGTTGATGCTCGATGTGATCTTCCACCGTTGAACCTTAGAATTTTCTTTAAAGATGATGTGATGATGGGTGGATGATATCCAGAAGTACAGCAATGAGGTCATTTTTTATACAGATAGAAAGAAGTAAAAGATAATTTGCATTCATTCAATGAGATGCAATTATTTTAACCTATCAAGTTTTTGTTTATCGCATAAAACGACGAAGATATCCTTCCAAACATTTAGACTATCTCGCCTTTGACCATCAAATTAAGGATGATAGAAAGAGCCATGAGCTAGTTAATTTTACCTGTAAGCAAGAAAATCATTTCGTCCAAAAAAATTTCCAGTAAAATGGACTTCGTCGTTATAATAATCTTTGGGTTACCATGTAGCTTTTTAATTGTTTCCATAAAAATGCGTAGCAACTATACTTGCTTTTAATTGTATGAGATAATGCACAAAATTGTGCATACTTGGTAAGTCTATCAACTAAATGCACGATGATGACACTTTTTCCTTCGACTTTCTAGGTAAACCCGTGATAAAATGTATCAAAATCTCCTCCCAACGTTGACTTTGAACACAAAGGTTGTAGAAGACCTGTGTGGCCTTAATTTTAACTTGGACTTTATTTTGTCAGTAAACAAACATTCCGCTGCCAAACTTTAAACATCAAATTTAAGGCGATCCCAAAAAAAATCTTCCTTCACCCCATGGCAAGTTTTAAAAACTTAAGTGTCCTCCATGAGAAGTGTCCAATTCCAAAAGCATCTTTTGTTTTAGTTGGGAATTCCTACAAAGATATAAGCCACTTTTAACATAAGGAATAATTTTTCCAACTAAATGTATCAAGGTAACAGATCTTCAACTTTTGAATGAATGTGTCCACACTTATTCATCCTTCTTCCATTCATCCCTTGCTTCGATTATCCAATCGTTGGATAATAGAAATTACACAAAGAAATGCTTCCACATCTTCATTTTGTCCCAAAGGAGTGCATCTCGCAACAACATTTAGCTTCCGTTTTTTGTAGATGATTTCAAAGTCATAACCCAACATCTTTGTGACCCATTTTTTGCCGCTTTCATCCGAAGACAGTCTTTGTTCCGAAAATGTGTAAGACTATCATGATCGCTCTTACCTTGAAGGTCTTCTCATTAGGTAAGGCTTCTGCCATTTTAGTGCATGTAGTATTGCTAACATTTCCTTCATAAATAGCTTTCCGTAACTACTTTCCTTTCGATTGGATGACTTTCAAAAGCAATGGGTTCTTCTTGTACAAAATAGCGCCAATTCCATTTTTCGATAGTATCACATTCCACAATAAAGATTTTTGTGAAGTCTCGGCGTAGCTAACTGCTTTACAGGGAAGCATTGCCTCAAGATGTTCAAATGACTTAGTTGATTCGGAGTCCATGAAAATGCATCTTTCTTCAATAATGTTGTTATAGGTATTGATATTCTCCTCTACAATTCTTAAACAAAATTGCGATAATACCTCGTTAACCCGAGAAATCCTCGCGTAACCTGCTTTTTTTTTTGTGGGGACTTCTTCATCTTAATGGATTTAATTTTTCTAGGGTCTACCTTAACACCTCGTGAGATACAATATGACCCGTATATTCCAATTTTTGTACCTGTAAAGAAACATTTTGGATGTTTTTGCATATAATTGTTTCTCTCATCAGCTTATCACCCTTCGTCGACATGTTCAACATGATCCTTCCAAGACTTCGTAGATTAGTATATCATCAAAAAATACTAGCACAAATTTTCTATGGAAGGGTTTGAAAATGTGGAATTCATCAACCCTTGAAATGTAGAAGCTACATTGGTAAGGCCAAAAATGTATGACCAAAAAATTCATAATTACCCTCATGAGTTTGAAATGTTGTTTTTAATATTCTTCAAGCCTTTCTACTTCTGACTGATGATATCATGAACGAAGATCCTAAACTTGGTAAATAAATTGCTCCATTTAATTCATCAAGTTCATTGTGAATGGGAAATTTATCTTTAATAGTTAGCTTATTGAGCTCCCTGTAATCCACATATGCCATGATCCATCCTTCAGGCACCAACACATCGGAGCAAGGAAATAAACTTTGACTAGGTTGAATTGTTTAAAATTAACATTTCTACAATCATACGTTCAATTTTGCTCTTTTGGACATAAGGATATCTATAAGGCCTGATGTTTGGAGGAACACTTCCGGAATTAAATGAATATCATGATCATGATCACGAATAGGTGGGAGTCCTTTGGGAGTTTCAAACACCTTGGAATGATTATCATCCATTACCAGACTGAGAAATAAAAGATTTTGATGTTGGAACTTTCTAGTCAAGATAATTGCAATTATGCCTCATTGTTCTTTCTTCAAATTGTCATGACATTAGAGCTTATTATCTTTCCCGGCTTCCCCGCAATAATTCTAGAATTTACCTCTCCTTTCCTTCTAAAAAAATTCAGTAAAAGTTCTTGAAAAATTAAAAGCTACCGTGTCCAAAGATTGTAATCATTGCATTCTTAGTATAATATCAGCAACTTCCCATTGGAATGGAAAGCATTGGATTTATCTAATACATATTCCACCATGGTTAGCTTGATATTATGGCATTTTCCGCAGCAATTTTTTGTAGTCCTCCCCATTTTGCAACCATCATTTGACATTCGGTGTTGGGTATAGGAATCAATTCAATTCCTTGGCTACCTTACAATGAATAAAATTATGGGTACTACCCGAATCAATCGACGCTATTAGCTTTTTCTTATTGATGTGTCCTTCATCTCTAGAAGTTTGAGGAGTGGTAATTCCTGCCAATGCATTACATGATATGGTCGGACTCGTTTCTTCTTCTTCTAGGATTGGTTCTTGGTATATCCTCTTCTTTGAAGTTTCTTGTTCAATTTCTTCCTTCCGCTTAACAATCTATATAAAATAATTTCTTCTCAACACACTTATGACCTTTAGTGTATTTGCTATCACAACTCAGGCAAAGCCCTTTGCTCTTTTTTCTTCCAATTGATGTGTTGTCAACCTTGTAGGTTGTGGAAGTTCAGGAGTAGCAACACTTCCATCTTTATAGATGTGAGTGGCAGGCTTCTCTTTGCCATAATTTTACATTCAATTTTTTCGTCAACCTAAAAGCCTTCTCCAATGAATCAGGTTCCCAAACACGAACCTGTTGGATGTTATCCTTTAAAGTCGCTATGAAGACATCAATTTCGTGTTCCTCTAGAATATCAAGCATCTCTTATATTCAATTTTTTGGAAGTCCTCAATGTGCTCCACCACCGAACCCTTTTGTTTGAGATTTATCAATTGGCTAAAGAAGGTGTTGCTCTTTATATCCTCATAATGTGTTATCATTTCCTCCGTAAAAATCGACCAAGTGACAATTTTACGAGAGCAATAACATTACCATACAAATGTATTTTTTTCTTTAGATGTAAAGTTGCAATGCATACCTTTTGTGTGTTTTGCACATTATTGAGATCAAAATATCGCTCCATCCGTAGTATCCATGTTATGGGATCCTTGCCATCAAACTTCCTCATATCCATCTTTGGAATATGGTGGTTCTTCCATCCAACATTAGAGTTTATAAAATCACGATTAACATTTATTTTGTTCTCATCGTGAGTTTTCTCTATTATCTTTTCGTCATTAAGAAACAATTCTCTTGTATCAACTTTACAAACCTTCGATTTCAACTTTTAGATCATTCTTCATGTGTTTTTCATGTTGTATTTCATTTTTTCTCTATCGATCTTAGTTTCCATGTCATCCATCTAACTTCCATGCCATCCATCTTAGCTTCCAAAACCATCCATATTATCTTCCATGCCTTTCTTCAAACCATCCATATTAGTTTCCATGTATTTTCTTCAAAACTTCCATTTCATTTTTTGTTGCTCTTGCGATAATTCTAAATTTGGTGCACTTGCTCTCGTAATTGTGATATTTCATGTTGCATTTTCATCTTCAAGGACGGTAGTAGAGCCTTCTAATGCTTAATGGGTGTTGAATTCTTTAGGGGCATTTTAGAACCCAATATTGATATTTATTCTTCAATATGCCCTTGGAATAAATTCAAACTAATTTTTCAAACAAGACTTATGTAATTCAAGAAAAAAATACACAATTTTTTCTTGCTTTTGAGGAGCTCGATATTGAAACCGAATTATCTCTATAATTTCGGATCATCAATATTTTAAATTAGGTCCTATATTAGCCCTCTCAATATTCTTCAAATGCCACAAACCGACATAATTTGATTCTTCAAGGCAAAGTTATGCCCAATCTCCCACAATGACTTATTTATGGACTAGTTCAAGAGAGCAACTCAGGACAAGATGCCACGTGTCATTGTTTCCTCATTCATCTCCGAAATTTCTGATACATAGAAAATCACCGTGTACCCGTGGCTACATTTGACAGAATTCCAATCCGATGCTCGTAGAGAGAGTTATGACGATTTTCCCACTCGTCACTTCTTTAAGATGAAATTTTTGGAGTTTGAACAAACTCTAACTTACTACTGCATCATATCTCCGCAAATATTGCGAAAAGATCTTAAATTTTTAAACAATGTCTTCAATATTTCGGATTCACTCGTAAAAATCTTCACTTCTAAACCTTCATAGCAAAAACGTTATAGTGAAAATTCCACGATGATCCGTTTTTAGGTGAAATTCGGAGCCTAAAAATAAAAACAAAAAAACTAGCTTCCGCGCATCAGTGCCCGAAAATATTGCGAACTAAGATCCGAAATTTTTACACGAAATTCCCGTACTCAGCCCTTCGATTCGTAAAAATTTTAGCTTCTCGAAACTTTGTAGAAAAAGTTATAGCGAAAATTCCACGATGACTCGTTTGAGCAAACAAACCCCAGAATCCAAAGCTCGATACCAAATGTTATGAAACCACTCTCCAAAATAGAATAAAATAGAGATCAACGCCTTAGAAACAAGCCACTTGGAGGGGGAAACCTCCAATAAATTACATAAATGAACAATTCTTGGATGATACAATGAAAAACCACATTCTATATATAGGAGTCCATGGGGTCACAATATAATCCTAGCCGACCTAACAATAATATGTACAATAATAAAAATATTGGGGTTACAGGGTACAAAAATAACAATAAGGGGGCTAAACTAATAACAATAAGGGAGTACACACTAGTAATATATGGACCTAACACTCAAAATCGTATGCTTGGATATTGCTAACCCGTTTTTTCTACCTCCCGAAGACTCTTATGCTCCAAGAAGAATCGAAGATTATTGTGGTCATTCTTCACCTTGAACTTGTTTCCACCAAGTATTGTTGGAACTTCTTAGTGCATGCATAACAACAAACATCTCTTTGTCATAAATAGAATAAAACCTCCTCATGTGGTTGTAGCTTCCAACCTCAAATGAAATCGTATGGCCTCATTAAAGTCGTAACTTCCCCAACTCCCTCCGCATGCATCGTGACTTCTGTAACAAATGGCCATGAAAAATCAGGTAGGAAAAAACAAGACAACTACCCATCACCCTCTTGAAGCGCTCAAAGGCCTCCGTGAAACATCCTCGTCCACCAACAACCCCTTTCTTCATTAGATCAAAGGAGGGTTGTTGCTAATCAGGGAAAACCCTTCACAAACCTCCCATAATATGTATATGCCAAAGAAACCCACAACTCGTCACATTCCCCGGGTGTAGGCCACCATAATCTCCCGATCTTCTCTCTCGAGTCCAAACCTACTCCATCCTCCCAATCACATGGCTAAGATACAACATCTTTTTCATCCCAAACTCACACTTAGACATCTTAGCATACAATTTTTTCTCCTCTAGAATGCGCAATACCTATGTTGTGAATACAATCCCCTCTATGGATGAGGTGATCTCTCTAGCCCCAGAGTGGATCTAGAAACGACGAGACCAAATAATGAACCCTTTCCTAGTTTGTATTCAAAATGGAAGAAGAAGCAGAAGAACCTACCTCTTACCGATGCTATCATCTAGTCCTTTGGTGAATACCTTGATTCCACGATCCTTCAAAGCAGCTCCTCGCTTCGTGTGTCCGATGTTCGTAAGAGATCAAGAGACAACAACATGAAACGTGACAAGATACATAGCATACATCAAATACAAACTACCTACCGTATCAAGGAGAGTATTAGGCTACTTGCATAGATATCTATACAAATATGGAAAGTGAAACATCGTATGCATTATTAATTAGCAGAGAAAAGAAAGCATACAATTGTATTCTCATGTTGGAGACCTCCCTTTGGTGATGTCCAATTACAAACCAAGGCTCTTCAAGCAATCCTTCTCCCACGTGGAAATTCGGGCATAATCACAAGATAGGGATGCAAAAAGATAAAATGATCGCAAGACAAACCAAGAGGTAATATGAATTTATAGCAGCAGGGAGGAGGGGAGTTTCTGATCCATAAAGAAGGAGGAAGGCCCACTTATCAAGGTAAAATCCCATAATGATAATATCAAGAGCTCCAAATGAGAGAGCTTGAGCATATCTACATCGAACCATATCAAGCTCATTGTCCTAGAAGACTTAGTGCACGAAGCTTCTCCTCCATTTGAGGAAAAACTACCAGAAGAGGTTTAGCGTGCTTTTGTTATGCAAAAGTGTGATGTCAGCGCTAGGTCAAAGTGAGCAACATGCCATCAACACGGGAAGGCAACTAGTAAAGAGCGTTGACCCAGAAATTTAAGTTTTAAGATGAGCTTCTTCGTAAAATATTCAAGGTAACTTTTTGTTGGTCTTCAAGGGATATTTTGATGTATTCTCCATGGTGGATATACCGCATACCGTCATCCTTTAGGGCACTTCAGATCAGTGATGGGAAGTGAATGGGGTGACAAATTATTGGGGTAAAAACCTCCTCCAAGTGATGGAGGTGCTCCTCGCACGTCCCGTTATATAGCAAAATAACATCGAAGAATACCGTAACACATCCGCACAACTCCTTGCGAACACATGGTTCATGCAAGAATGGAATGTGGTCGGTGCATTAGTTAGCCCAAAGGGCATCAATAATAACTCGAAGTTTCGTAGTGGCAACGTAAGGTAGTCTTGGGGATGTCTTTCTCCCCCACTCCGAATATAGTAAGGGTCCCGAGCACATACCTATCTTAGAAAGTACTTTAGCTCCTCTAATATCATCTATCAACTCATCGATGCATGGAATCGAGTACATGTTATTCAATGTCTTCTTATTAATAAGACAATGTCTTTTATGCACATGTAGTGGGTCCCATCCTTCTTCTTCGTCATCACAACCGAAGAAGTGAAGGACAAGAACTTGGCCTAATGTGCCCCAACCTTAGCAACCTTCGTATCTCTCTCAATCCGATCCCGATATGCCTTAGGATTCCTATATAGGGAGGGTAATAACTACATGCACGCCCTCCTCCAACTCAATGTCGTGATCAAATCCTTTGTCCGTGGACAAACCGGGAGGGACCTCGAAATATTGCTTGATGCTTCTCTAAGAGAACCAATATGCTCCGGATGTGTTTATTGTGTTGTTGCCTTCTAAATTCAATTACATAGCTCAAGCTTATCACCATGTCTCACCGACCTCCACTGTGCACTAACACTATCCGGGGTGGATACAAGTGCATACCCCTCAATAATACTAGCATCCCATCCGTGCCCATGAACTCAATATCTAATTTCTTCCAACTGTGATGACTTTTCTAAGAGAATACAACCATTGAACTCCCCATCACCACATTAGTGTCCGGAACATCAACCACAAAGAAGTGATATATCGAGTAGTTCCCCATGGTCACTAAACTAGGGAATGTATCTCGTGCACCGCATGGTCCCGTCCCTTAGCACCAATACCGAAAACCACTAAAATGACTTTGTCCGAATGCTTCTATGCTCAATAACCATATATATTAAAATCGTGGGGTAGCCTCATCGTCCACCAATACCGACACATGTTTCCCTTGAATCGTACCCCGCATATGTAATGTAAAGTACTTGTGTCCTCGAACCAAAGTTATAACTCCTCTAGTGGGTAATAATGCTCTTGAACTATGTGGTGGTGGTGGTGGGCCACCTTCCCATGGCTGGAGGTCCACCGTCTCATGTATCTTCCTCTTCCTCTATCTCCTCCTCCTGCCTGCTTGCAATACCTCTATATAGCTGGCCTTGCCCTTTGTACACTATTAACTTGGTGCCCTTGGATCCTAAATAAGTGAAGCACACCCCTCCTCGAGGTCCCCCCGGGTCTCATCATCGAACTATCCTCTCCTCATCCATTCCTTCTATGAGGCCTATGTCTTTCTCCTTTTGAGGAAAAGTGGGTCTAATAGCTGGACCTCATCTTTGGGACAACATCGAGCATTTAACGTTCTCAACTAATGGCATCCTGCTACCGAGAAGGAAGGCATTCTCGCACCCAACTATGCAATGGCTCGCTAAACCCCTCAATAAACAACATAATCGTATCAAATTTAAAAATATCCAAGACCATCATCAAGTAAGTCCTCGAAACTAGACTATATAAGCCTATTCACTACTTGTCCGCTTCAAAAAGTTATCCATCTCCTTAAAGTGTAGTTTCGTATCCTTCCTATCAAATCCTCCATCAATCATGAGTGAACCGAAGGGAAGATGCGATGGAGACATGCCTAATTGTGACCAAATTTTCTATGTACCACCACTCCTTGCATCTCCTTCTCAAGGCATAGTGTGGCAAACTTGATGACATTTATCTCTTACATATGGTTCGATAAAGGTAAGTATCTATTTTATGCAAACATGCTCTCGCTGAACTTGGAAGAGTCACCTTCTTCCAACCTCTAATTATTCCAATTTTGACGATGTTGTTTGCCTTTGGAAGAAGACCCTACACCTAAAGATGTACTTCTCCTTTAATGAGATCTAGATCTTTTACTTTATGGATGCATACAAATACATATATAAGAGTGCAAACCAAGTAACTTAAGCACATGAAAAGAAGTAGAAATCATACAAACATGAGATCAAAAGACAAAACACGATTTGATTGGCGTATTTCACCCAAGCAGTGGGGCTGGCTACGTCTGTGCCCGCTCAATGTGGGGAGGCCTCTTCATTAACCGGGTAGCAAAAATGAATTACAAGAAAATTTATAAAAATGACACCTTATACCTCCACTTCGATAATGGCCTAGAAATGGAGACCTATGCCGGAGAAACGGGTTGCACGGTTGGATTCCCCGAAGAAAAAACGTGTAAAAATTACTATAAATTTGTCTCTGTTTCCTCGACATCGTATCTTCTGTATCCCAAAGGAATCTTCCAAACATCAAAATATAACCTCTTTCAAGATTCCACCACCAAAACCCACTTGTTTCCGCACCTCGGACTCCCGCCCTCGCTCCTTTGTTGCTCGAATGAATGCGTTGGGGTTTAAATATAAAAATGCGGGTGGAAATACCAACGTTGGGGCGCCAGCCCGTCGGGGTGGCGATATCCAAGTTAAGAGCACTTGGTTTGGGGTGGACCTAGTTCAAAACCCATCACACCCCAAAATGCCTGGGTCTCAGTTAAAATATGGTGGCATATCATTGGCGTTGCCACTCAGAGGTTACGCCGCGGTCACTTTTTTGTTGGATTTTTATTTTTTTGGAGTCACCAATCAGTGGGTTGGCCCACATGGGCCACAGTTTCGACTTGGGTTTCCCGCTCCCTCCAAGTGTGGCACTATTGGCACATGGTCGTGGGTGGGTTTGGGTCACATTCGTAATAATAATAGTTAAAAAACATTCGCCGGATTTTTAAGGGTTACTAGACAAATTATTGAGGTGATAAATTTTCCCTTTCCGACCATTAGATTCAAAGGCGTCGACCCTTTTCCAAATTGTTGCCTCGCAAGATTGCCACTTGACCTAGTTTGACCAACTTTGACCTCGTTATAACTCGAGCATACGAACTCAGATTTTTGAGTCTCGTCTGTACTATTGGAATCGGGGGAGACAAGCACTACGATATGATCCCTAAGTTTATCCTCACATTGACTTTTTTTTTTTTAGCTATTTCAAGGCCACTTTACCGGGAGCCACCCGCATCATTCCTCCCCACTAAAGAGCTTTTGGAGCACCAAAAGCTTTATCAAGAATTGAAAGAGAGAGAATTTCACCCTCACTCTCTTCTCATTTTCCATCCATCGAGCCTTACTTGGATGCATTCCCTTGAAAACCGATATGAAGGTACTCCACGTCTCCCCGTCCGAAGTCTTAGTCTTCCTATCAAGACTCATGTCCTCGAGTATCTTATCCAAGTATTCAGGTGAAAAATCATCCACCGTAGGAACCTTTCCAACCTCTTCTGTCCATGATAAAAAGGAGGCTCATAAATATTTAAGTTTTCAACATTCACCACCGAGTACATCTAAATTTTGCTTCACAAATCAAGACAAAAGTGTTGTCTCCAATATTTTATAATATGTTGAATGGGCCATACTCTTCGATTAGTGTCAACTTATTTCCTTTCCCTTTCATTCTATCTTTGTTGATGTGGAGCCACACCCTATCTCCAACTTGTAATTGGTGATCGACTCGGTGCTTATCATGTCGAGTTTCTTGTATCAATCTTGACTTTTTCCGAATCGCTCGCACTACTCGGTGAATCATCCGAATTCGTTGAATGAACTTCCATGCCTTGTCCTTGTCATCTTTCCCACCGGAATATTCATATCTCCCAAAGACCATGTCTAATGGATCCTTTGGAAAATATCCAAAGCATGTCTCGAATGCTGAGCTATGAGTGGATGAATGTAACGCTTCGATTGTATGCATGTTGCACATAAGGAAGTTGCTTGTCCTACGCCTTGTACTCTTGCCACAATAGCCTCGCAGTAAGTGTACCATTGTTTGGTTGACAACATTTGTTTTTCCGCGCTCCTCAGGGATGAAATGACATGCTCCTTCTTCAACTTGGTTTCCTTCATTCTCCACAAAATCATCCAAAACTATCCAAGAAAGTGAGTCTCGACTCGTAAATAATGCATGTGGGCACAACCCAAAATGGACCCATGAAAATTGGAAGAAGAGATGGAGTAGATCAAGCCCGCAATGACCTCCTTCTGCAAGGCATTAAGACACAAGTTACTCTTTTCTAAATCGATCCGTCACCCACAAATAGTCATGACCTCTCCTAGACAAAGGCAAGTCGCCTACAAAATCCATCGACACCTTCAATGGATGACTCGAATAGGGAGAGGTGTGAGGCCCTAATTTCTATTAGAGGGCTGTAAACTCAAGATAGTACACACCCCTTTACATATCAAGTCACAACATTTTACATGTGAGTCCAATAACAAAATCTTTGTAAAATGACAATAAAGTTTTTTCTACACCAAAATGACCCAACACAAGAGATGTGCCCTCTAGTTACATGTATCCTTTTATTGGTGGGAATACAAAGTTTGCCAAGATGGCACAACAATTTTCCCCGCAAGTGATAATTATCCACCTCGCAATCCATGTGTCGAAGTTTCTTACAAACCTCCTTAAAATCACCATCATCAACATATTATTCAACATAGCTTTCAAAATATAAAGAAGCATTTTCAAAATGATAGATGCAACAGGAAGGCAAGAAAGGATATCTACCACTTTGTTTTTGGTGCCCTTATTTTATTTTATTACCAAGTGAAACCCATCCATCTGAAATGACATGCTTGTTGAAGGTTGGTTTTTTATTGGAGGTAGTGGATGAGTTGGTGATCTTTGTGAACGATGGTCTCCTTTCCTAATCAAATAGTGCTTCCACTTCTTCACACTTCTAACCAAGGCATACATATCCTTGTCATATGTGGGATAGCTCGCAATGTACCAGAATTTCTTTTAATGGTAACATATAGGTTTTCCCTTTGTTGCATCAACATGTCTCCCATGGCGTACCCACTAGCATATGTCTTGAACTCAAAAGGATGTTGGAGGTCAAGTAAGGCCAAAAGTTGGTGCGATAATGATCTTCGCTTCATTTTATCAAAGTATTTATGATGCTTTCCCTCTCAATGAAAGGTTTGCTTCACACTCATGAATGCATGTAAGGGGGATGCAATGACTAGAGAAGTTGGAAATGAACCTTCTCCAATATTTCACTGCAATTCAAAAGGATACGAACCTCTCGTAACATTGGTGGGTTTAGGCCACTTTACAATCACATCAACTTTAGAAGGATATTTTTTTAACTCGTCTACCTCCCCGATAATGTGACCCAAGTAAACCAAAGAGGTCTTACCAAATTCACACTTAGACACCTCGATACACATTTTTTTCTTTTACAAAACATCAAACACCTTTTTGACATGACTCACATGATCATCCCATGTCCTACCGTAATCAAGTGAATGTCATCAAGATACACAAGTACAAAATCATCAAGAAAAATAATCGAAAAATATCATTCATCACCCTCGTGAATGTGGCCAAGAGCATCGTATAGTCTCGAATGTTATCACCAACCATTAAAACAACCCCTTGTTTCATCTTGAATGCAATATCTCCATACATCCTATTATGCAATCCCCGACCTTATGGTAGCCACCACGCAAGTCCAAATTTGTGAAATATACAACATTTTTTCAATTGATCTAATAAATCATCAATGCGAGGGAGAGAGGGTATCTATTCTTCACCATTATTTTGTTGAGTGGCTCTGTAATCCACGCGTACCCTCCACGTATCATCCCTCTTTTGGGACCGCGTACAATAGGTGTACCACATGGAGAAGAAATTTGTCTTATGACACCTTGGTTCAACAATTCTCGCACTTGTTTCTTTATCTCTTCCATCTCAAAGGCTTACAACCTTTACATACCAATGTTAAAAGGAGAATCCCGCTACAAGTGAATTTCATGTTGAATCTCAGTGCTTTGGAGGTAAACCACTTGGTTCCCCGTAAAATCCCATGATAGTTAGAAACAATTTCATGCAATTCCTTTTTATGAGTGGGATCACAACCTTGGAAAGATTCAGATGTCTCCGTGTCTTTTTCTCTCACAACCATGAGAATGCACCCTTTGCCGGAATTCACTAACCTCTTCATCCGACTTGCACTTACAAGATTACATTGATTTTGGCATGATGAGCTCTAACAATGTATTCCACCTCATCTTTCATGAGATGATACTTATTTTCATGGCGAAAGAAAATTGCTTTTCCGTCATATAAACATGGACTCCCCAATACCATGCTAGATATATCCAAAGGTACAACATCAAGATAAACCTCATCTACTAGTTTGGATGCAATCACAAATCTAGCCTTACACTATTTGGTTGCATTTAATTTGGCTTTATCACACACCCAAAACAAGAGGGTAAGGTTTCTGACAGAGGCTTGGTTTCCAATCATAATTCCTTAACCCAAAGATTTTGTTATAAGGGATTTACAATTGGCAAGACAAAAGTATCTCCCCTAGCTTTGGTGGTCAACCTAGAACAAAAGAGAGACAGAACCTAATGCTTTTCCATAAAGTGAATAGGGTGACGGAGTGAGTGGGTTTTACCTAGAACTCCGTCACATGCTTCATCGCTTCTTCTAACTTGGAAGCTCCAATTCCAGCTCTCGATCACAAAATTATAACTCCACACATCCGTATAACACAAGCTAAGAAACTACAATATCTATGCAAAAGATTATCTAAATACTTTGTTCAATATATCAACATGGTATTGAAATATATGAATCAACATCACATATAGGAAAACAAAGAATTATTCGCATTAATATAAACAAGGAGATTACAACCACATGTAGCATGATCTTGTATAATATCTCCTCCAATTTGTTAACTTGTCCTTTCCTTGTCACAATATGTGACTTCCAATTACCCTAATTGATCCGAAAACACACAACATGGACTATTTGCGCAATTTCACCGAACATTAACTAAGGTTTCTTTTATGTGAATGAAAAAGATAAATTGAATTATTAAAGTACCTTAAACATAAACTTCAAAACTGAAAAAATAATCATGAACAATAGAAATAAAGCACGCAAACACAAGAAACATCGATGATAGAGTTCGTACCTCCTGTACTACATCTCTCGGGTCCGCTTCAATGGGCATCCATCGTATTAAGAATTCTCAAAAAAGGCTCTTTACATATATTTTCGTCATTTCGATTGTGCACACAGTGTAAATGGCTATTGTTAACATGTAGGCCTTGGCCTATGCTCTGAAAGCAACTCTCCATTCAAAAAAGGCCCAAGGATGGCTAACTTATGCCCAAAAATGAATTTACAAAATAAATAACATTAATTCGAAGACTCATCAGACATCCCCTTCCGCTAATGGCGATTGAAAAATCATTTTATAATGCCACGAGAAGGTCTCAGGGTCAAACCTACTCGACCTCCTAGAATTTCCCGGAAAATATGGCAAGTTGTGTTAACAATAATAAAATGTGGCACTTTGTAGTGTGAAAACCATATAATATTATGGTTTTGTTACAACATAGTTTTAAATATGGCATCGCATTAATATATAAAACATAACATATTTTGCTATGGTCTCGATATATGGTATTAATATTTTGTTGGTATATATTATATATATGGGGAATCCATAAACTATACAACAGTGATATCAAACCATAACTCATGGCATGTGACTTAACAACCTGCGGCCATATATCAACACCTGTCACACATCCGTTATGCTTTGTATTGTTGGACTTGACCTCTTGTGCCACATAACAACACTACGCGCTATCGTATTTAATGCGACCCTCCACCATATAATAATTGTTGTTAGCATCAATAACTATGACCGAGGTTTGAAAGGTGGTCGCTAGATTGGCGGGTTCGACCAACCCTTCCCCACATTAACCATAACATATGACTTTACATAACATTCTTCCATAGTATATCAAATCATGAGCATGGTGCAATGGTAAAATTTTGTGGTGTTACAACAAAGGTCGCGTGGGTTTGACGCCGACCCCTTCCCATCCCACAACTCGCGTTGAATTTGACTTGTACCGTGTTGACTTCGGACTCGCCACTTGTCATGATATGTGATTTCCACTTTCTAGCTCCGCTCTTGCCACTTTTTCGCTCGTTGGAGGAAAATTTCGGGCCGGCATTTTCTCACTCATACTGAGGTTATTTTTCAAACCAAATATATCGTCTAATCAATGCGACGAGCTATTCAACTCGACGCTAGTTTCGGGGAGCATCCGAGACCATAAAATTATGAGCGTTTTGAGGATCCTCCCCGGATCATTTCTCTCCACTAGAAGATTTTGTACCACCAAAATTTTGGTTTTAAGAAGGACATGAGGTGAGGGTACAACTCCCTTGCCCTTCCGATCTTCATCCACCTTTCTTTCTCGATTCATGCCTTTGAGTCCCAATCAAGATACTCAACATATCCATGCTTTGGAAGTGTGGACCTTCCGACTAAGATGGTATCTTCCTCGTAACTCATCATAAATTCGTATAGCAAATCATCGACAGTTGGAATTTGAACATAAAACTTCAAATTTTCGACATTTAAAACTCGAATACATATGTGCATGTATGGAGTGTGAAAATTAAATCGAATGCATTGTGCCCAATATTGTCAAAAATTATACAAGTACCATACCTCGATCGCCCAAATTTTTACCTTTCACCTTTCATCCTTTCTTCGGCCGATGTGTAGCCACTTCGATCACCAACCCGAAAATGATGATCCACCCGATGCTTGTCATGCCACATTTTTTACTTAGCCGACTTTTCTCCAATTGACTCGTACTACTTCATGAATCTTTCCGGATTATTTGAATGAACTTGACCCGTTTGTTTCCGCATCTCCATGTCCATCCTTCCGAGCTTCTTCACCAAACATGAAATCCATTCGTGATTTTGGCAAGTACCCAAAACATGTCTCAAAAAGAGATCTACCGTGAGAAGAATGCAAGGTTTGCTTGTAAGTACGTCGGACATATGGTAAGGATTCATCCCAAAACTTAGGATGTTTGTCAAGAATATCCTCTGAAAATGTACCACTATTTTGTTCACCACCTTTGTTTTCCTAGTTGGTTTGTCGATGAAAATTTGTGCTCTTTTCAAATTTATTTTCCATGAGTCCCCACAAAGTGGATCAAAACTCCCACATGAAATAGAGTCCTAATTTGAAATGATAGAGGTAGACAACCCAAAATGAACTCATACATTTGAAAAGAACAACCGTAGAGTATGTTCGGCAATTACTTGCTTTCTACATGGAACAAGAATACACATTTTACTAAATCGATCAACAACAACATAAAAACAATGATGTCATTTTATACATTGGGATTTCTCCTACAAAATCGATGCGATACATCATGGCCATGGTCGGAAGAAACTAGAAGTGGTATATACAAACTCGACTTTCTATTGTTTGGTTTGCTTGCTCAACACATGACACAACATTTGATGTACTGCAATTGCTTCATTCATTCAAGGCCAATAGCAATACCTTTCAGAGTTGTGCCACTATCTTACCTACACCAAAATTCCACACAACACGAGAAGATTGTGCTTCCCTAATCACATGCACTCTTTCTCCATGCGATATGCAAAATTTGCCAAGATGGTATAATAACATGTAATGAACATGATCATTCACTTCTTCCACCTCGAGAACCATGAGTTAGTGATTCATAAACATCTTTGAAATCAAAATCTTCAAGATATTGTTCAATGTAACTTTCATGTGCTAAAGAACTATTTTTAAGTGGTCATTCAAGCATTCAAAGGTGGTCTTGACAACATATTAGCTACTTTACTAGTATTACTTTTCTTATATTTGACTACTAAGTGGAACTTACCGCAAAAAACCTATCCATATAATATCGAGACTCGTTGCAACTTAGTTTGGAGATTGAAGGTTTTGAAGTGATGATGATCTACATATATGAATCCATCGTTTTATTTTCCCATTAAATAATGTTTCCATTTTTTAACAATTTCTACTAATGCATATAATTATTTATCGTATGTTTGATAGTTAGCAACTCCATTTAGAAATTTATTTTGAATGAAAACAAATAGGCTTTCCTTTCTACAATAACATGCACCCATTCCATACCCACCTGCATCACTTTCTATTTCAAATGGTTGTTGAAGGTTTGGTAAAGCTAAGATTGGAGCTCAAATAATTTTCGCTTTAAAGTGTCAAATGATTTTTTTTGCTTTCCTCCCCTAATCGAAAGAAACTTTAGAACTTGTTAAAGCATGAATTGGTGATACAATAAATGAGAAATGAGAAATAAACTTCCTCCAATATTGAACCTCACCCAAGAAACTTCTAACTTTTGTCACATTCTTATGGCCTTGGCCACTTAAAATCACATCAATTTTAGTTGGATCTATTTTAAGCTTACCACCTCCAATTATGTAACCAAGATAAACTAAGGAGATTTTCCAAATTCACCTTAGAAAGTTTGAGATACACTAAGAACACATCAAAAACTTGTTTCACATGCTTTACATGTTCTTCCAAACTTGAACTCGAAAATGAGAATATCATCCAGATAGACTATGACAAACTTATCAATAAAAGCACGAAAAACATCATTCATCACTCTACATAAAATTCCGTTGGAGCATTGTACAAACCAACTAAGACAACCAACCATTCATAAAGCCCCTCGTTAGTCTTAAATGTGCCTAAGCACTATTCTCTTCGCAATACGAATATGATGATAACCACTTCTTAAATCCATTGTAAGTAAACAACACCCTTTAAATCGATCAAGCAAATCATCTATTCTTGGAAGAGGATACTTGTTCTAATTTATGATTTTATTTAAGGCTCTAAAATCAACACACATTCTCCAAGTTCCGTTCTTATTAGGTAATAATATGATCTAAGGATCCACATGGAGAAGAATAGGTCAAATAAAAGCCTTTATCACCTAATTCTTGATTTTTTTTTTCTTAATTTCTTCATTTTCTATGACCGACATATGATACATGCCAATATTCGAAAAAGGAGCATCATATTGTAATTGAATCTCATGTTGTATTTCTAGTTTTGGGGTAAAATTTTTGTTCTTTAACAATTATGTATAGGAATCTACTATTTCAAATCCTTACAATTTGTCCTTAAACTTAGAATCATATCCCCGAAAATCATCATACTTATATTTAGGTTGTTCCCCAATAAACATGAGAACATAATTTCTACTTGAACTTAGGAGCCTTTTCATTTGACTAACATCGTATTAAATCCAAGTTTGTCTTTAAGTCTTTGTGTCTCCGACAACATATTTAATTCCATCTTTAAAGAGATGATTCTTATGCTCCTTTCTATAAATATGGCAAATTGATCGTAAAGATAAGGACTACCCAACACAACTCCACATATATTTAGAGGAATCACATCTAAATCAACTTCATCAACAAAATTAGTTGTGACTCCAAAAAAATCTACATTGTTTTGTGACATGTATCCCAGGCATTTTCTCTTTAACCATCCTAAAGGGTAAGGTTTTGAATGATTCTTGCTCTAATCCCAATTTCCTTACTAACTTGCTCTCGCAGATTAATTTTTCTTGTGATCCACTATTAATAATGTGTCAATCTTAGTGTGCTTGGATATTATCCTTATGTGAAATAATTTGATTCTCTTCTTATATTCAACTACATTATTAGATTTTGAAGAAGATGCAGAACAAGTAGAACTAGAACTAGCTTCGTGTTGATTACCTTTTAGACCCGTGGTGCTTATCTTCTTTTCATTACCTAGAGTCGCATCCCAAATCTTTCATTAGTTTTCATTTCACTCTCCTTCATATAAGTAACCTTTGTCTTGAGTTCCTGATGAAGCTTCCAACACTTGGAGTCATCATTTCCAACCCTCTCGACAATGAGTACAAGTAGGTAGTTTTCCTTCCTTCAAATGTTGTCTATTTCTTCCCCTTTTATTTTCTTCCCTTGCCTTTCTTGGAATCCTTTTATTCGAATGCTTGAATGGTTTCTTTGAAAAGTTTGACCGGAAATCTGCCCGACACTTGATTCAACATTAATGGCTTGCACACATACCGCATCAAAGTCGCTTGGATTTAAACATACAATATATGTTTCAAATAAGAATGAAAACTTCAAATATACTTTAACAAAGTTTCCTATGTCTAATGGAATGTTAAGTTCTACTACCTCTTCCCAAATTCCTTCCGTAAACTCTTGCACACGTTATGTCCTTTACCTTGTCTTAACGTTGTGAATCCATTACGTGCTCTGTTGCGTGTATCCTAAAGGATAGAATTGCATTCTAAGAGATTTAATAAACTTAGACCATGAGGAGATAGATTTTACCTTTATGCTTCAAATTTGATTGAGTTTACCTCCAACCAAATCAAAGTTTTCCCCCCATTCTAAGTGTAGCTAACCGAATTTTCTTGCAATCATCAACAATATTCTAAATTGTAAAATACACTTCAAGTTGTTTAATCGAGTTATCTAACTTTTCTCGATTCATTTCACCATCATATATTGACAATTCAAACTTAACATCAAGCTTCAATAAAGGATTTATTTTTCTTCTTTTGATTATGAATTTGAATCGAACTAGACTAGAAGAGAATAAAGAAGAAGAAAATGGAATATGGAGAAGAAGGAGATTCATTACCATCAGCCTTTTTTTCTTTTCCCTTTTTCTTCTTCGTGCCTTTAGAAGATGAATTGGTATATCTAGTCTTCGTGTCTTCATTGAGTTCTACAATCATCCTTTGCATATTCAAGAACATCTTCTAAAATTTCTCATCGGTCTTGGGCTCAAGAGTTTCTTCTTCATTTGACCCCCCATCTTTTGAGTGATTTCTTCTTTCCAATCTCCTGATTTGTCTCCTCAAGTTTCTTCTCCACGTCGCCACCTAGATCTAGTCAACATTCATATTGGAAAATACCCCCGCTCGATACATGATCAACCCTCGTTCGATACCAAAATATGATCCTGGAACACACAAGATGGACTATTTGCACAATTTCGATCGAACATTAACTAAGGTTTCTTTTATGTGAATGAATCAAATAAATTCAATTATTAAAGTGCCTTAAACATAAACCTGAGAACAAAAAAATAAATATCAACAACATCAATAAAAGACGAAAACACAAAAACACGATGAAAGAGTTTTTCCTCCGGACTACGTCTGTGTCTCGCTTCCATCACGCCAACAGTATTAGAAATGCTCAAAAATGTTATTTACATATATTTTTCATATTTTCAATCGGGTACTAGTGCACAAATGGATATTGTCAA
Organism: Pinus albicaulis; assembly: GCA_034641835.2. NCBI lineage: Eukaryota > Viridiplantae > Streptophyta > Pinopsida > Pinales > Pinaceae > Pinus > Pinus albicaulis. The sequence continues at coordinate 104,641 of JAXQQM020081998.1, read as the reverse complement.
CATGTAGGCCTCAACCTTTTTCTCTAACGCAACTCTTCGTTCTCAAAAAGGCCCAATTATGGCCAATTTATTCCCAAAAGGCATTTTCAGCACAAATAACATCAATTCTAAAGACTCATCGTACATCCCCCATTATTGATGGCGCATTGGAAAATAATTTTACAATGTCATCGTAGGGGCCTGTGGTCAAACCTTGCCACCTCCGGACTTTCTTAGTAAATATGGAAAGTTTTTTTAACAATAACACAATGTAGCGCTTTGTGTTTGAAAACTATTTAATGTTATGGTTTTGTTACAACATATTTTTATATATGGTGCATCACTTAATACATAGCATAATGTTTTATGCTACGGTTTAGCACATGGTATTAATATTCTGGTTGGTATATAATATATATATATATATGGTATGAACTATAACCATATACGACTATGGTATCAAAGCATATTACTTAACAACTTCACGCCATATATCAATACCCATTGCCACATCCATTATGCTTTGGGTCATTGGATGCCACCTCACGTGCCACATAGCAACACTCTCGCGTCATTGTATTTAATGCGACCTCTCGCTATATAAGAACTACAATGAAGGCGTTGATAAATATGACTCCGGGTTTGGTATAGCCGCTAGGTTGGCGTGTTTACAACCCCTTCCCCCCATTAACCATACCATATGACTTAAGTATAACATTCTTTCATAGTATATTAAAGCATGAGCATGGCAACAATAAAAAATTTGTGGTGTTACGACAGAGTATCGGGTTCGACCCCCAACTTTCTCCATCTAACCACTACGTTGACGGACTCCACCACTTGTCATGCATATGTTCTTGCCACTTGGCTCGCTTTGGCCACTTTTTTGCTTCGTTGGATGAAAACTTCAACAGACTTTCTCACTTTATATGGGGGCTGTTTTTTTGAATCGAATATACCATCGTAATCAACACGAGCAAGCTCTTCAACTTTGCACTCGGTCGGGAGAACCGAGACCATAAAATCCGATAATTTTTGAGGATCCTCCTAGATCACTAATGCATGATATAATAACCACTCACTCAAAACATAAGGCCGTAGTTTCTCCAAATCCAACTATTCATTCATTCTTCATTTTAACCTTACATAGGTAAGATGATAAATATATAAGAGAGAGGGGCAAGTTAGGGAGTTCTTATCCAATTACCATTCTAATGATCCACCTTTGATGGAGGGATAGGATCAAATTGACATATTAGATGAAAACTCCAAAGTAAGGTAGGATAGGATCTAAATGTTTAATCCAAGGTAAGTGGTTGAAACAAATTTTGGAAACTCCTAGAAAGTGAAGCTCTTGAACTCGATAATTCTCCCGGATTTATAGAACCACGTGTGTGCAAAGGGGAATAACCCAATAGCATCAACGGCGGTTAAGGAAGGGAGCAACTCGTAGGTGGTCGCACCCCAATAGGATTGGTTGTGGAGTGTTGGGTCCTAAAACTAGCCTGGGACGTCGTAGTTTAGCCTGAATTTTGGGGATGAAAGGTACACAACAGGATTTGTACAAGATGATGACAAGTGGGCATAGGATGCTGATCGATCCCATTATGAGACTCATTGATTGGATGTAAGAAAATAGCCTATAACATAATTCCCCCCAAAGCGCAAAGTCGAGGTGACACCCATGATTAAAATTCTTTACCTTCTCGATAAGTAGGATCAAGAATAATCACAATTTACAAGGCACACATGTATTCGACATATTATTGCTAATATGGAAGCATGACCATACTACCATAATCTAACATAACATGTACAATGATCAAAATATGCGTCCACATATGCAAAATCGATCGACCTATTACTAGACATCACAACCATCATACATTGTATCTTTTGTGCTTAACCTCGAAATTCCAAATGATGATGAACGTTCAGATCTGGGGTCTTCTATCTCTCCTTCACACGACCAACTAATGTACGTAAATTCAAAACGCAAGGTGAGTCAATTAAGTATATTTGAATATGGTAGACAAACATCCGATTACCGGCCAATGTTGGGCCCTAATGACGTTGTGAGAAACCACCGATGATGTTAATGGCTCTCGTTATACTCAGGTACAATCGGTATGGTGCAAGTAAATGAGCTAATGTTGAACACTCACACATAATATTTTGGTCGAAATCCATCGATGTAAACCTATTTTTCGAGAGCGAGGAAACTTTCCATTGATGTACGCAAGAACCAAGATACCGTAGGGATGTTCAAGTTAACATCCCCCACATGTTGATGTCACCGTAAAGCTACCCATCAGGAGGGCCTTGATCTCTCCCCCATCAATGACACAAAACAAGTATCATGTTCGAGACATAATGTATTATAAACTAGATCAGAAAGGCATACATGAAATGAAGTCTTAAGAGTATTGTAGTGGAGATCAACTAAATACCTCTCGAACACCGGTGACACCGAATGGTACTTAAACATTGGCCCAAAACTCGAAATGAGGCCTCAAAAAAAAGGTACGATAACCAAGAGACAAGATTACCCCAACCTAATGGCCACAAATATGAAGTGGAAAAGTGTCGTGTTCAAGAGTGACTCACCGCCATTAGCAAAATAGAACTTGCAGTGTTTTCCCAATTTCCCCAACTATATCAAGCCACTTTCTTTATTTTTTAAAAATATTGAGGAGGAGCAATATATGCTTGATCTCTACATTCTACTTTAGATAAATCCTTAGAGTATTTTTGAGGAACTGAGAAGGAGTGGTTCGGCCTGCATGTTTGACAATTCCATCACTTTTTGATGTTTTAAAGAGTTCACCAAAAGGTAAAACTCGACATATTTCTCATGTTTAGAGAGTTTGAAAAAGAGGTGGAATAGAAAAACTCCTCATGTTTTTTCGTAGATGATCCCTTAAGTCCGAAAAAGGTAGAAAACAATACTCAAGTGAACTCTTTAGCCATGTTCGACTAAGGTATTCTTCGTAGCTATTTTATCTCAGTCCAAAAAGGGTTAAACTTATATTGAGTAGACGTCTTTTAATTTATTTTTATGAGCGAGCACAAGTGATCAAACATTTTTCATATTTTGGGAGTCCGAAAAGAGTCGAAAGAGGACTGGGGGTTTTCTTTTTCGTTGGTTTATATATATATATATATATATATATATACTCCTTGGTCAAAGTAACTTGTAAAAACATAATAAAAACCTCGCTAATTGTTGTAGACTGTCAAAACACCACAAGAAGGATTAAACATACATATTTCATAGTAAAAATGAAGCATATTTAGGTAAAAACATTAAAAATGAATAAAACAACAAGAAAATGACCATAAATATTTAAAATGACTTTTCATTTTTACCATTTCACATTTTACCTTCAATGGTGAGTATTTGAAGCCCTTTTTCCTCGATCTTCCCCACCGATTGCAACTATATCCATGGAACCATTTCTTTATGTCTTCATATCCATGAGCTAAAACCCTTTTCCATCTTTCCATGGTTCATTTTTGTGTTTTCATGCAATTTTTCAAGGTTTTGAGGCCCCCGCGGTTAATAAAATGCCCCGAGACCAACGCCCACCCCACCCCACCCCCGTGTCGAAAGGGCATTACGCCTAGGAAGATAAACAATGTTGATGGGAACTTCCGGAACTCGTGTATTTTCTCAAGAGCTCAAAATTCCAGTGAACAATTCACCCATCTTTCGGTGGGCAAGAACCTTTATGATGATCGAAGAGTTGCCAATTATGAATATATAGATAAAGAGAAAACTAGTCATTAAAGAGATGGAGAATTAAGGGTAGATGATAAATTGATCAAAGTCAAAGAAATGGTTGGTATATTTGAACTTAAATTTAAAATCAAATTATTAAATAAAAACTAGTCGTTAGAGAATTAAGGGTGTGATGATAAATTAATTAAGTCAAAGGGATGATTAATGAATTTGAAATTAAAAATTAAATTATTAAATAAACAATATTTAAAATTTAAAATTAAATTATTAAATAACAAACTTGTTGTTAGAATAAGGGAACAATGATAGGCGAAAGAGATGAATGGTTTAAATAAATTTAAAATCAAATTTGAGTTATTTAATATGTTTGTCGTAGGTGATAATCAAGGATTGTTGAAATTATAAATTGAATAAAAATGAAGATTAAAATAATATAGAGAAAATTTTAAGAATTAAAATTTATTGGGTCAAATTTCAACAAAGCTAGGTGGTACCTAATAAAATTTTAATTTAATTTTTATTTATAGTCCTATTACTATATTATAATCTTGGATTTATAATTTAATATAATATAAAAATATAATAGGACTATAGATTTAGATTCGTGATTAAGTTTGGAATAAAATATCATTAGATGAGTTAAATGGTTGAAATGAAAAGAATTGAGATATTTAAAATGTCAAAGACAATTGAAAGGGGAATTTAGCATAAAAATAATTAAATTAAATATTAGGGGAATTGATATGAGAAGAGAAACATAAAATAAGAGGTTAGGAAAGGATAAACACCGCATAGAGGTGCAACGCCTCTCGTCGTACTTTTATGGGAGCATTGGGTAAATCTCCAAGTTTGTTTTCAGTTTTGCCTCAAATTTTGTGATGTTTTTTGCATGGGAAAGAGCATAATGAATCCCTTTGTTGATGTTTCTGCCACTCATTAGTAAAAACCGTGGGTTGTACCTTATGGCTTCCGGGTATGAGGCAACAAATGGAGTTGTCAAATACTCGTGTTCGTGGGATGTTCAAGAACAAGTGTTTAGGTTTGCGTAAAAATATACTTAGATAATATGTAGATGAAATTTAATTTATGACAGATTAACAAAGCGAGATGCCCCCATCTCTTCTAGGTGGAAGAAGTGGTGGCAAGATGGTGAAAGACTATATTGCTACCTATTATGGCACTTTCGATCCCTTCCTACTAGTGGATGGAAGATTAACATAAAGGTAGTTACCTTTAAGAATGATCTTTGTTCATCGTCACAAGATTAACAAATCGACAATACATGTAGTACGGAGTAGAAGTGTCTAGAGCCGACAAATATTCAACCCGGAGAGAAGGTCTTTGGTCAACTTGAAGGAACAATCTACTAAAGCAAAGGATGGGAATTGAAGAATCCCCATTATGGTGCCATCTTGGTATTTTTTTCTCAGAGAAAGGCCACTATTACTACAACATCGTTGCATTGCACTAAGCCCCGTCGATCTTGCGGTCCCATGGATGAGGAGGTGGATAGACCACATGGCCGTACAGTGTGTTCGCCAACGATCAATTTTTCATCACTAGCCTTCTTTGGATGGTTTCGGGCAGTCATTTCATTGTGATCGATGAGTATACTTACGCAGGGATGGATTTTTGATGATCCCGAACTCGAGCTACCCGAGGGTGAGCAATGGGATGCTACAAGTAAGATACTTTCGACTATTAATTTTTTGAAAATTTTTACAATTTTTTTTTGTTTTTTTCTCATGTTTCGAGACTAAACTATTTCGTTGTTTTTATGAAGATATTGGACCCGGGTTTCCGACCAAAGGTGCTAAGTATATCTCTCGTCACATAGAGAAACAAATCATAGGAGAAGGCTGTTGGGACCAATACATGTCGATGCAAAGTGGGACGAGATGCGCCACAGATCTGAGGTAGTGGAGGTCCTATCCGAGGTAGATCGCCACATGGAGGGATTGAAACATGGGATTGATGAGACCGTGGTTGATCATCTTCCATTGGAGACTCTGACCGACACGTTATTATGCCTAGTCGATTCGTAGATTAATGCACAACATAGCACATGCATTTTCTTTTTATCATGAGCACCATTGATTTACCTACTTAGATATTTTCATGTAGTTTTTTGTATGGATGATGTAGTTCCTATTATGCTTTCTATATGATGTGATGTGAATTAAAAGTTATTGACATTCGTTGCAAATTTCTATCTAAAAATAACTATCTATGTATCCGCTAATGTGTTTAAATTTCTAGAAATGTGTTCATATTGTATGAAATCAAAAGTTTTTCCACAAGACACACACTCAAAACCATATGAAGGATGACAGGATTTCTCATCGAATAGATATTAGCGAGTTGTAGTACTACGAGATGTGAGTCAACCTCATGACTATGCAAAGGATACCATGTGAAATAGCATAAAATAACAACTCAACCACCGTGTTATACTCAGCAATGTTGTTAGTATAGCGACCAATGAAAATCCCTCGCATGCTCATTAGCTTTCCATTTGGAGCAAAGATAGCCCATGTTGCGGAGGATAGGTTTCGACATTACGGCTAGCACCATCAGCATAACTAATATACGGTTCGACAGAGGGTTGACTTATGAAAAATAAAATAAAAGAATCAATAAAAACTATGGGAAACTCTAAACACACCACAAATACAGCACTCAACAAACCTATAGACAATATGTAATACGTGTATACGCATGGGATCAAGCATACTATTTTGAGGTACAACTCCATTTCTAGGTTGTGACATAGAATTCCATCTATATATACTAAGTCATAAGCCCCCCCCCCCCTTGCAAGGACACGGCCAAGAAAATGTAAGGCCAAGCCATAGTTGGAACTTTCCCTGCCTAGCTTATTGGCCTCTCGGGTCATATAAGAGCATCAGACTCTTCGAGAAGACCCTAGGCTTGAAAATTTTGTCATATTGTGCTTTTGATGCTCTTTATGATCTTCGTTGGTTAATTTAGCATCATGTCGGGTCTTATCGAAACGAGTCAGATGCAAAAGGCATTCCTATTTTCATAAAGGTAGTGGGAAGAATTTTGATAGCTAGTTTCAGCAATGGAATTTCGCATTCAATGGGGAGGATCGCTGCATCACATAAATCAAATGGAAAGGTGTGAATCGTAGGCAGCTTCATCGAGGTTTGGTATGCCCACAAGACATCGTAGAGAAGAAAATTTCACTTTGATTTATGGACCCCTATCATGCGTTAAAGCATAGGTTTAAGAACTTTGTTGACAACTTCAACTTGTTTGTTAGCCTAAGGATAATAGGGAGTGAAATTTTCATGTTAAATTCCCCAATTTTGTAGTTAATTTGATCATATGATTCTCAAAATCTCTTCCCGTGATTCATAATTATCGCTTGTAGAACACCAAACCTAGCAATCACGTGGTTAAAGAAAAATGAGCATTGCCCGCTAGTGTTGTTGGAATGTAGGCATTGCTTCGGCTCACTTAGTAAAGTAGTCAAAAACGACAATGATATAAGTATTTAGGGGTTTTCATATAATGCCTTACATTAGATATAATTTTGTTTTATCTAACCGCGTTACAAGTCATTCATGTATGACCATTTCCATGAGAGTCAACCGACTAATTTATCATGATTTTTGAATAATCCACTTAGCACCTACTGCATCGAGTGATCATAGGGATGAAGAAGCGAGATTGAAAACTAGTGAAATGAATCACATAGCGTCAATCATCACTTTCTGGACTTTGCACCCAGAACCAGGACTTCAGGTCACCCATCCCGCATCACTTCCGGCTCAAGTATTGCTAATTGTGGGAGTTTTCCTACAATCAAGCCCACTTAGCTTGCTACCCCATTGTCAAAACCTTAGCAAGTATTGTACCTCATGAACCATTCAAGTAGAGCTCCTTCACTTTTTTATTTAAGTATTGAGGGTTTTCTGAGTGCATTATATTAGATACTTTCATTTTTTTTTTTTAATTCAAATGTGTTAAGTAAGTCATTCATGTATGACCATTTCCATGAGAGGTAGTCGTAATTGACTAATTTCTCATGATTTTTGAATAGTCCGCTAGCACTTATTGCATCAAGTGATGTTCACAGTGAAGAAGTGAGATTGAAACTAGTGAAATGAATCACATAGTTTCAATCATCACTTCTCGCGGCTTGCACCGGTAATCCGCACTTCCCCGAGAGGTTACCCATCCTGTGCTGCCTCCGGCTCAAGTGTGCTTAACTATGAATTTTTCCCCCACAATCACACACTTCACTTGCTACCCTATTTTCAAAACCTTAGCAAGTATTGTACCTCATGGAACTATCTAAGTAGAGCTCCCTTCACACTTTGTATTTAAGTATCGAGGGATTTTCGTAGTGCATTATATATATATATATATATATTGTCTAACCGTGTTAAGTAAGACATTCATGTATGATATAACCATGCCCCCCGGTCAAGTGAGGGTTACATGTCATAAAATTGATACCTACATTTCGGTAAAGGGACAAACAGAAATAATGGGATATAATGGAGTAGTACATGAACTTTACGATCATATATCTAGCACGCATGACACTTCTAGACTACGAGGATACAATCATGGAAAATGGTTGGCCAAAAATTAACCGACATGTAAGATGTTTTACGCGGTAGTGGAACCGTATAAATGTTTTTCGTATGCCTCGAATGGAAATCATTGAGAACTTCTTACCGCCTCCTAAAGAGTGAGGCACCTCCATAAGATCGTATCAATACCACGACGTAAAGGGTGTCGTCGATAATGACATAATTTCAGATTGGTACCGAATATGTCGTTGCTCGTAGCAAGAATTATTAGGTTGGAAATTTTGGGTTCGTATATAAATCATAAAATATCCATACCACAAGTCGATGACGAAATAAGAAACAATGACTCGTCCGGAATGGAATTCTTCGATGTAGATTCCGCATCAAGGGAGGGAAGATCGCACATTAGTTTGGCAAAAATTAAGGGGGATTTATTCGACTTGGATTTGATGAATTACGGTGTCGAACTCTTGGAGAATAACAACCACTTAGAGCACTTCTCTAAGAATTGACGTGATAAAGAATATGTCATAGGGTTGCAATCCGAAATGACCGTAGTTTTCTCGAAGCAATATGTAATGGTGAAATCTATGGACGGCTTGAATGACCGCCAAAGACAAATTTTCCACGAGTATACCGTATTTAGGTATCGTCGAGGTTTTGAACTGATAAAAAATGGGATTTTAATCTTGGATGGTCATCTTCATGGACCAACACCATAGCTATAGTAGAGATGGCAAGTAAGATACACAGGAAATATTCACGTTGATAGTTAGGGGATATAAAAGAGATGCTCGAACCAAGACACTTTTCAAGGCATCAAGCATTGTTTGTGGCAACAATATCCTAATGGAAGGAACCTCTTTCGTTAGCGAGTAAATTATTTGGTCATCTTAGTGTAATTAGGGATGAATCTCCTCAGAAATTACCTTTCCCTTAGAGTCTTTATATCTAAAAGAGGGTAGAAGGCGCAGGAAAATCAATGATTCCTTGGACATTCGTAGGATTGATGAATTCATTGTTTTGAAACAAAAAAACCAAGGAATCAACCAAAACCAATATGGAAAACACATCAGTGAAGTCGAATGTTTTATGTCAACAACGAGAAAAATGGCCCGTAAATGAAGTGGGTGATCAACCCGATGCTTAGAATGAGCAAAAAGATTTTCCAAATATGGTTGCATGATATGCCAATTTCGTCAAACCATAATCCACCATTGAAACGTGGCCCCTATGTTCTTGAGGCCGAATGGGAGCTTTCTATAAGAAAAAATACCCCAGGGATGATAAGTGAGGTCTTAGGTTGGTCCCCCAAGAGAATGCTGATTTGATTGTAGCCCGAGAATCCATTCATAAATAAATAAATCTCACAATCGCTACATTCATCAACAATCCGGTACATAAACGAGGTCGTATAGTTATTCTTCTAACAATCTCGATTAACATCCCGATAATTGACACATACTCGAATCATGCCTTGTTTCTTCATGATAGGAAAATATTCGACACCCAATCGTGCTAAAGGAATGGGCATATGAAACTAGGTCCGAAGAAGTTTTTCAATTTCATATTTTATCCCAACAACCTTATTAGGATGGACCGACAGAGGCATTGTCGAACATATTTGACATCGAGATACATCTTAATTTCGTGCACCACTATGTTTGGGTCGATACCCAGCATATCTTCATATCTCCAGGAAATACATCTCTAAACTCATGAAAGGTCGAGAGATCTTGATTTCTCAGATGAAGAGAAAGATGCTATGATGTGAATATTTTCACTATTCGGTTTGATCGAAATTTTGAGAAGAATGGTTTTGATATTCAATAGGTTCTTCTCACAACATCTCATGCATGGAAATGGAATTCGTGAGAGTTTGAAAATTAGGTAGGTACAAAATTGACCGATATTATCTTCTATGGAATCGAGAAAGGAGGAACAATGAAGTTCATCCCATGACGCGTCTTCTAACATCATGACCTCCATTATTCTTCGTCAATTGATAATATGTGCAAGAAAGGATCGAGGGTGTGTCATAATTCAACGACTCAGATCTACCCACCGATTGGAAGAAAGTATGGGTCGGCAAGTAAACCGAGTGAAGATGGCTTCGTAATCTTGCTCAATGGGGTTAAGAGACATTTGGTCACCGAAACCTTGGATGTCGCCTTAACCTAGTACAATCCATGGATCAACCAGATCGAAGAGGATGAGGATATCATATTGATATAAGCAACCAAAGGTTGGGAGTTGGAAGGGGGAGAGGAGGGAGTGAAAAAATCGTATAAGTGATGAATCCTTCAAGAATCTAACTCCAACACATGATAGAATGTAGGGCTTCCCCTACAAGAGGGACATTTTCGTAACATTGGAATCATAGGCAAGAAGTTGAGTTGATATATGGTTACGATCCTTCCTTTATGAGGGAAGGTGATCAGTTTAGAAGTGAGTTGAAACGATGGAAACCATAGCATAAACCCCGATACAACCTTAAGATAAGATTATATTCAAGAGGTTCGTCAATAACTTCTACTTCAACGGAGACAGTTTTTCCCCTAGTAACAATTGGAGGGAATTCAAAAATCTGTCGGTGGTTTATATTTTATTCCATCAAATGATTTTAATGTGGTTGTAGATTGATTCAACAGAGGAACCAATCGCCTTCTAGTAAGACATGGACATGATGCAAGTCAAGGCTCCCCGCCGACAGAATGATGAATGTTTTACCATATAAAATGACCTTAATCATAAAATCTAACCGAGTTGTAGTCGAGGAGTATATTTTTCATGGGAGAAAACCACCGGGTTTGAATCAAGTGAGTCCATGCATCCGATACCGACAAGAAGGCCTTCTTTTTCAAGTGTGCGCTTTGCAACACCTCGAATTACACAGTCACTATGGAGACTAAGTTAAGTCCTCAACTACATTATATTTTTTTGGTAGCTATTGAATGAGGGTTATAAGGTACTTATGGATAACACCTTGAGGCTTGATAGTCAATTCCAAAGGTAATACAATCATATGAGGCCTGGTACGAACTAGCAAGTTTATTAGTAGTCTAACCATTCCTAGATTCACATTACCATAGTATTTATTCCGAGTGGCCACCAAAACATCAAATTTCATCTTTGAGGAGGAAAACATCAAAATCGTTTTAGAGGAAGAGGGGTCTCGGAAACCATATAAGTCTCCTAATTGGGAAACGGGTCAATAAAACACAAATGTTAGGCGGGATGATTTAAGAAACTCGATTCGTTTCGCCGATGTGGACAATCACTTGTAAAGTGATCTCACGCAAAATCAAGCATGGGTACTGTTTTCGTTTCTCATCGAAGATGAATTTGTTTATTTATCCTCTAGTGAGGGAATATTTATTTACCTTTACCTTTCTTTCTTTGCCTGTGTTGTTGTTGAGACTTTCCTTTATCGATGAAATGGCATTTATCTCGAAAGCAAGAACCGTAGTAAGGTGGGATTGAGTGCTTGCGTAGGAGAAGCGAGAGAAATACCATATGGTTTACCCACAAAGGTCATGCATCGGAAGAACCAATAAGGCCATCAATAACATGAGCTTCTTTACGAGGTGGAAGAGGAAAAATTACTTGAAGGTTGTGGAGTATTTGGTATCTTTTCATAAATCGTACCCGATTGGGTATAAACCAAATATGAATATTCAACACGAGCAATAACTTGTTCTTCGGCTACAACTCCACCTTGGCCACATCTTCCGTTATGGGAGCTACCGCAGATTTTATGAACCATTTCCAATAACCAATCGTGGAACAAAAGTCTTAACCAATCGATGACGATACTTCCACTCAAGAACGTGATCTCAGCTGTGAGTGGAATCGATTGTTTGAAGTTAGTCAATAGTTTCATTCTAGTTTCATATCTAATGGGTAACTATAAATGTGAGGAAGGTGGTGGCTAAAGTGTTGAAATCGTGAAACCACTCTCTAGGTAACTCAATATACCATTTAGTTGTGGTACTAGAAGTGTCTATTGAAAATAAGAAGTCGAATGGAATCATCATTGAGGGAGTTGGATGAACACCACAGATGATACGTCATGAAATGTATCGACGGGTCTTATCCATGATTCCCATTGAATTTTGGGATATCTAAAGGCAACTTCAAAAAATAATCATCGACACTAATGAGCAGCCAGGGGTCATTAGTAAGCCGAGTTAAGCGAAGTAATTCAAGAGTAGCCACAAAAGGTAGTTGTCAATTAAATTTCGCAGGCTAATGACCTCGGGATAAGAAGGGAATAGCTCCGAGCAATAGGTACTTTCATGCCTAGATAAGGAGGGTTGTGATAATAAAGGAACCCGGCTACTGTGATATGGAGGATTTTGATAAATCCGCATACAAGTGAGTCCGTTCTACCTTCAAGATGACGATAAAGCCGTCGAATGGTTGGGTATGGATTTTTCGGGCATCAAAAGGTGCATGATGAGGTCCATGGCCAGCTTTCCCCAATAGGGGTTTGTATCGCTCTAGTATGGTGGGTTTAGTTAAGATCGTGTCAAATTTTGAAGAATTTTACCTACCGAAAATTGAGGAGTACCGCGCAAGTGATTGAAAAGATTATTCACCTTGTATAGGTCGACTAAGTGGTACCGGGGAGAACCAAATACTATTGGAATAGGTTGTAAAGGTTGCCTCACATTTATTTGAGCTTATTGAAGTGTTGACTGATAAATAGGAATTTGCGATGACGATGTAGGAACAGGATTCAAAATTGATCCCAAAACTAACCACGTTGAACGGTAGCAGGTTTCCAAACATTAGCAACCATTCCAGGATAAGGTGTATTATAATTAGTAATACCATATTGAGGCATACTAACAATGGTGTTCCCCCCGTAAAAGGAGGAGAGGATGATGGAGGAAACTACAATCCAGATGTGGAAGGTACCCAACATAAGGAGAGTTAGGGCCGCCGAGGTAGCCGTGTCCATCGATATAAGGACCATCCTCGCTTCTCTATCGTAGGTGTAGCCATATGAAGAGCAGCGCAAAATGTGTGGTATTCATAAGAGAAGTACGAGACATTATTCCCAAATTAGATGAAATGGGAGAGGTCCAAGGACCGGAAGCCACACCGTACAATGTAACATATAATGACCGACATAACCGTGTGGGGATTCGACGGGCCACCATACAAATGAGTCAGATGTTGCAAACATAGATGAGTAAGCGACACTTGATGTCTCAACCATGTATGCGGACACCGTTTGGGAGTTCAAACGCTATATTCATGGTCGACAACTCTAACAAATTTTCTTGCGAGAGATCCGCCGCGAATAGGCCCAAAGAATCAGTAAAAGGAGATTGTGTCGTATTTTTTGAAGAGGTGAAAAAGGACTGGCCTGATAAAATGAAGTCCTTCCCAATGAACAAGAGAGAAGGATGGGACTTTCTCGAGGGATCTCTTCAATACTTAAATGTCCATACCAAGAGGTTCTCCATCGTGTCCAAGATATATTGGTTTTTTCCGAGACCAAGGAAGAGAAGAGGAAGGTCCTAAAGAATCAAGTGAAGATGGTTGAGGCTCCTCAAGTTCAATAACCCTTGAAGAAAAGTTTTTGACACAGAAGGTCAAGTTCAATGACCTCGTTAAACAAAGTTTCATGGACTTCTATTTCAATTGTGCCGTTGTCACCAACAGGAGTATATGTAACTTTCAGTTTGGAAACTCATAGGACAAATATGATTCGGAGTATAAATATCAAGAGAGCTGTGAAGTAGTGCCCGGAGTTCTTGATTTGGTAGTCCGTGCTTTTCTTATGTTTTTTACGTTGGTTGGGAGTAGCTCGAGGAAGAGGAGGATTTTTTTGCATTCTATGAACGATGGGGAAGGGGATTTATTTCTTCCACATTGATAATAAATTTTATTAACACAAAAAGAAATAAATAAAAAGAGGGTAACCTAGGTACAAAGGATTACCAAGTAGCTACATCATAATATACACCTGTGAACCAAGGACTTAACATATGGCAACCAATATCCCCGAATGTTGTGTTTGGTGTATCATGGTATACAAGGTGACGGCCTGGTTACTACGATGGATAGCAACCTATAGGTACCCCAAAATATACTCAATTCGGTGACATAAAAGTACCGTATTAGTGTTGTGTATCCATAACCGTCAGGAGAGCCTTACCATATAATTTTCATGCATGGAGCGCTACCGATATACCCGAAGTTACATGGAGAATAACTTTCTATACACTTACGTACATGGAACGGATTTCACCGAGATAACAAGGACAACAACGTACAACTCCTATGTTTAATGATGTCGGAACACGTCTAGTCTAAACCTCTAAATGTTTGCATTAATGTTACAAATGCTCCTTGGGTTGATTTAATAGGTTTTTCTATTTATCTTTGATTAAGTTACAGTTTTAGGCTCACCACAAATATCACCCGAATATCCCAAATGAAAATCTAGCATGAGAAAATAAGAATCATTTCTCTTACAATAAAAATATAGCAAAAATAAGGGAAGAAACAATCAAAATGCAACACATAATATGCAACAAACAAGATGCAAGATGAAATTTCCCTTTCAATGCAATTGTTCCTATACTAATCCACATACAAAAACCCTAAAATGGAAATGCACAATTTTTCTTTTTCACCACACTTAAATTTTGAGAATGAAGAAAACTCAAGACAAAAATGTTCAATTACCGATTCAATTACACTTTTAGAATTAGGACTCAAAACAACAATTCATCCAAGAAATCAACACATTCAAACAAAATCAATTTATAAATGACCAAATGATAAGAAACAAATAAAAATAAAAACCAATTCTTACCAAAGGAAAACAAACACAAAATGAAAACCAATGTAGGTTTTGGAGAGACCACAAGGCACTCAATACCGAGAGAAGTTCGACCGGAAAAAGGATGATGAAAGAGAGGCTAAAAACCATGCTGCAACTGCAACAACGAGGGCCAACGTTGGTGCAGAAAGGCACCGTTGCTTTGCCACACCGGGATAGAGCGGGCCCGAGTGAGATGCAATGCTCGTCAAAGGCACCGGGATTGTCGAGCCTATGAAAGAGACGAGGAAGAAGAACAATTGCAAAATGTTGAATGAAACCATTTCCTAGGTTTTTTTTCGTTGGATGATATAACAAAGGTTCATCAAGGAGGTAATCAAACATAATCAGAAGGAAAACCACCAAAGGAATACTCTCGCTCCCAATATGGTTTCCAATTTGTTATACGGGATTTACGATTGGCAGAGCAAAATGACTTCCTACATATGTTTGGGGTTCAACCTAGAACAAAAAAGAGACTAGGAACCCAATTCTTTTCCTTAAAGTAAATAAATGATGGAGTGAGGTCATCTGTAACATGTCACACACTCACTGCTCGGCCTGGAAGCTTCAATTCCGCCCTCCGATCGCAAAAATTAGAACCTCGTTAATAGCGAGATAACACAAGCCAAGAAACTACGAGATTCATGCAAAGTATCATCTAAATACTCTATTCAATAGATCAACATGGTATTGAAATATATGAATCAACATCACATATATAGGAAAAACAAATAATTCTTTGCATTGATATAACAGAAGGAGATTACAACCATAAGAGCAAATGATCTTGTAGAAGAGCTCCTCCAAGTTGTTAAATTGTCCTTTAATTGTCACAATATAAACCTCCAATCACCCTAATGCATGATATAATAACCACTCACTACAATGTTAAGCGAATATTCTCTCCAAATCCAACAATTCATTCATTCTTCATTCCAAAATTACTAGAAGATGGTAAATATATAGGAGAGAGGGATAATATAGGAGTTCTTGGTCCAATTACCATTCTAATGTTTTAGATTTACCTTTTGATGGAGGTATAGGCTCAAAGGATACAAAACTCCAAAGTAGGGTAGGATAGATTCAATGTTTAATCCTTGGTAAGCGGTTGAAACAACTTCGGAACCTAGAAATCGAAGATTCCATAATCCCAATCATCTTCCTAGATTTCTAGAACCAACGTAGGTGCAAATGGGAACAACCTATTGGTGACCAACGTTGTCCACAAGGAGAAACCCGTAGGTGGTCGTATCCCTAGAGGAAGCGTCGGTCCCAAATCGGCTCAACCGATGCGAGTTAGGCTTGAAATTATGGGGGATGAAAGGTACATGGTTAGGCTTTGTGCGAGATGATGAAAAGGGAGTGAATAGGATGTTGATCAATGACAGAGCTCATCGATCAAATGGGACAAAATGGAATATAAAAATTCTAAAATCAAGTTTACTTGTTTGCCCCACTAAACAAGGTTTCCACTTTTTTATTATGTTTCATTATTACTCTAATGTGGAACAAATCACTCCTCTTTATTTCTTTAAAAATACACTCATTCGAAGAACTTGTACTTGCATGTAATTCAAAATTTTCATTAGGAATGAAGAGAAAGGTTACCTGTATGCCCACTATTGTGATCCGTGTTTCGTCACCGAAATCGCATCAAGGTCCCGTTGTACAAATAGTTGTAGCACTTCAACAACCCCCTATTTATTTTCATTTTAAATAGCTAATAAATAATGGGGACCCTTTTGAATCTTAATGTAATTCTTTGATTTCAATAAAATAAGGCAATTTTGTCTTTTTTAAAAATAAAATACCATTTCTACCGGAAGAAATCCCTTATCGAAGCTTTCATATCCGAGATTAATCCCATAGGAGTCATCCTTCATAAAGCTCGATAGGCCTTTATTATTTAAAAGTTGGATTATCGAAGGAATTCTATCATCACTCTTTAATATCATAATATTCCTTATAACAAAGTTACGATAAAAAACACTTCGGATAAAAAAAAAAATTTACAATTCAAGTTTAAAGCTAAAAGCACCTCCATTTGAATATTTTAAAGAAATATTGGCCCCACCGCACTTCGACGTGCAGCATATCGGAATCCCTTTGAAATACGTCGCTCTAACATGTACCATCACAAAATATTTGATACTTCGATCCTCCGATAGTCGAGATGTTCCGATATGCCAATGTTTCGATACTCCTTCACCTCTCATATCCCGATACTCCGATATTCCCCGCCCGACTCATATCGAAACTTTTGTATTTATGGCACTTCTTAAAATTCCCGATATGACACTTCCCTATATGAAACCTCCAATATATTTTCACATCAACTCTCATAACCGTTATATCCTTTGAAAATATATGTCGAACTTTAGAATATTGTGTGTTCTTAAGTGTGACAACAGGATTTCCTCGAAAAAATTTCTTCCAATATGATGACATAAAGAGCCCACGTGAATGCACGTTTATCAATTAATCTCTAAAGGGTAATGAATTTATGATTTTAGAAGTTCTAAACGGTAATCATTACAATTCGATATCTTCATGATTTGTTTTAAATACATAAATTGTTATGGAAATTTGTTATTTGTGTTAAATAACTCTCTCGTAAGGAATTAATGTTCTTGTATTTTCCATTTCAAAGCTAGTCCTCGAAAAACAAAGTTCAACAGAAATGTCAAAGGGAGCTAAAGTAAGAAAAAACCTCGTGTGGCTCAAAGAATCCAAGCGTTACCTCTCCAACAGAACATTATCAAATGCCTTCGCTATTCTCCGATACAGCCTATACTCCAAATGTTGGGAACTCCTCTTGGGAAGTCATCTATAAGCTTTTTGAAGATGAAGGACCTGTGGATAACAAAGAGAACAACCACAACTGGTGATTCTACCCCTGCCTCAGTTCTACATATAGTGATGTGGTTGATTCATTTCTACATAGGATTGCGAAATACCCAAAATCCTACCTTATACGTACGATGTGGGTTATCAAGGAAGTAAACATCACGTAAAGGAATTTCCTCACACAGAAAGACACATTCATTGGTTCATTCACCAAAGAAGTGATCCTAACATAATGCACTCGCCTGTCGAACCTCAACAAAAATATGACAAAATAACAGAGAAGTCTATTAAAACAAATGAACATCCATCGTAGGCCATTAGAGACTGGAGAAGATATTCCAACAAGCACACATGCAAGAGGATAAGGGTATGTATGTTGTTCTTCTCTGCAGCCCGCATTGTCAAATAGTTGTTATGATGTAGAATTTATGCTTACCCTAACACTGAAATTATCCGACCAATGGACACCACTCTATCGACACTTCCTCTGATGGTTATATTATGGATTGGGGATATACTATCTCACAACATAGTCGCTCACATCCTACATTATAGGAACAAGCATATTTTTTCTCGTAAGATATTCCTCCCTTTAATATGAGTGCTATGTCATGGATGTCATCTGATTTACCTATGATTTCACCTCCATGGGATGGAAATGTACTATAAATGACCCAACCCCTATCCAACGCTTATTATTATATGCTTTGGGATTCTAAATATCAACCTCATTTTTATAGAATTTGTCTTGGGGTAATGTTGTCAATCCATCAAAATGGCTTCTTAAAAGCAAGCTCCTATAGTTTCCCCAAAAGCCGAGAATGACCTATTATCAATTGGAAATTGGTTCGTTGAGGAATATTTTACTTATACCCGTGTCTTTGCCGCCTTACAAAGCCCCATGTTTTTCTTATTTATGTTCCCGACAAACTTCGCTCGAGAGATAGCATTTCGCATGAGGTCATGGTCTTTCTAAAGTCTTAAGAGATGCAAAATACGAAGTACTTTTCCTATTCGCCGTGGTGTGTATTTTTTTTTTCCGGGAAAGTTACAAAGATGTTATCTTCAAATTGACAATATTAAGTGTTTAAATTTCCCAACTATTCCTAACAGCAAGATGATCCCAATCAAACTACCAAGAACATTATAGGACAATCAAGTATCGTGAACTTTTCTCATGAGCCCGATAAGTTTGATGATTTATTCGAAAATGCTCTACTCATTCATTAGTTTCTGAAACAATACATAGTTGACTTCAAAAGAGATAGCTTCAATTCAATAAGTACAGGGAGAAAGGATTGCCATTTTTCCTATGGATTTATTAAAGCTTCCTCAACAAAGCTCTTACCAGGAGGATGTTATAATTGTTAAAGAAACATAGAACATCGTTATAGCTCGTACAACGAGGAGAAAAGTAATCGCCTCATCTTCTCAAACCGAGGAAATTTCTCCCCGATAAGAAGCTTGACAAAATTTGGGAGCATTTCAACCAAGTTATCAATGAAACAAGCCTCAGGATCTCGAGACTCCTTCACAAAAAAGGCTTAGATACTTCTAAGACTATAAATAAGACCTTGCTTACTATTGGGGCTTCACACGAGCCTTGGAGACCGATGACATAGAAATTATACCAAAGATTTTCGACCTCTAAGGTCATTTTAAAGGTTGAAGGATTCCTCCTCTTCACATATTCTATACAAAGACTCAACAAAAATTCATGGTCAAGAGACAAAGGAAGAGGAGAAATATTAATCAATCACATGCCTTAGTCCCCCGAGATACTTCTTTTAAAGTGAAGCAAATTTAAGCAATCCACTATGCGTTAAGACCTCTCGTAGGCTCTCAATTCGTAGGAGCATATTCTATTGCCACCATAGATAAAGCTATCGAAGCACAACACCTTATGAAAGAGAAAGATGAGTTTAATTATGTAGTTTGAACAGGGTATTGATAATGAAAAAGAAAATGATAGCTCAAAATTGACAAGATCGCCTAGCGCAGTTTCAAAAGAATTTTCGATGCCCTCAAACTTCAACATAACTCGATTTGAGAACCG
The DNA here is from genome assembly GCA_034641835.2 of Pinus albicaulis. NCBI lineage: Eukaryota > Viridiplantae > Streptophyta > Pinopsida > Pinales > Pinaceae > Pinus > Pinus albicaulis. The sequence goes on along the minus strand of JAXQQM020081998.1, from coordinate 84,605 downwards.
GGATGCTCGTATCCATGAATTTCAACAAAGGAGATTTAGAACAACCAAAAGTTAATCTTGAATTGGCCGAATTTAAAAGGGAATTCTGTGAGAATTAAACACTCTCCTCGCGTTTCAACAATAGGTCACTTTCTCATTACAATTGTCTATTATTCATGATTTATGTCAAACAACCAATGCTTGCAGATCAGCTTGTCCGACTCCGAGGACGCCCTTGAGGATATCAAGAGAAAATTTCAAAACACATAACATGTCAAGACAAAATCGAAGGGAAATCAGCGGATTTCCCAAGGATAGAGGAATTTCGTAAGAAATAGTCTTTCGGAATGGGAAATTCACCTTTTAAACTTTTGGAGACAACAATATTCAACACAAGGGGGCATCTCCAACGAACGAGTAGTAGTTTCTCCCTCCGATCCATCAAGAGATTGCCACCTAGTTCCGCATCCATTCTCGCATCGATAGCTATATATAGATCCATAAGAGCAAGATCCGCCTGATACCTAGAAGCACCAGCAAGATCTATCTATCCCCAATCATCCTCAAGTTGGTTGGGTAAGTGAGGTAGGTAGCGTCAAGTTGGTAGGGTTTGATGCGAGAAGAGTGAAGTGGGCTCTTTTCTCAAGCAATAGGTAAGACTAAATCATACCCGCAAGGCTCCCACCTCGTAAGAATAGGCTGTAGGGAGTACCCAAAGCACGCATTTAAAAGTAAGTGTGATTACAGTCTCGTTTGTGAATTCTCGTCTATAAGGGGGAACCAGGAAGCCGGGTGGAAGGATGGCTGTTTGGGGCATTCATTTCCATTCCAAAGATAAGTCATAAGGTAGGTAGGTAAGGTAAGGCAGCATAGTCATCGATTCAAAGAAGTTGTACCCACCTTACTAAGCGTGAATTGTGAAGTGTGATAGGTAGAGAAAGTCTAGGTCTTAAGGTGGAAAAATATAAGGTGCAGAAAGGTGTGTGCATGAAAAGAAAAGCGGGTAGGGGTATTATTCCTAGCAATGGAGTCATAAAATTTCGAATTATCTATCGTCAAGGCTCGACGAGACAGTTAATAGTGGTACCCTACCAAGAATAAATCCTAAAGTGGTAAAATGTAAGGCTAGGCATCAGATTGAAGCCCTGCAGCTCTGGGTGGAAGCTCTTCCATGCATGCAATCCAATGTTGTAAGTCTAAGTGTGAGGCAGCAAGAGTGTAAGTCACCTAAAAGAAGAATCTGACCCGAGAGATAATTTCGACGAGATAGAGATGAGGGGCGTTGATCTACTTGAAGGGAGAATAGGAAAAGTCATGGGGGTGTAAGGACCTTATCGAGAGATTTGAAAGAATGGACCTTTTGTTGAAATGCCCAAAATGAGATTCTATTATATAATGCAATCAAAGAAATAAATAAGGGCCATTTTCACCGTTCAAACCAATGGCCGGCCGAATATCTCGATAAGCACCTAGATGTTGAACCTTGGCCGTGTAAAAAATGGATTAGCATTATGTTATCCCAACAAGTCCTCCCTTCAAATCTGAAAGTTCGTGCATGTGAGCCTAAGCAAGGTAAAGAGTACAGGTGGTTGGTAACACTCAAATGAAAGGAAATAGGGATCTTCCTAGAATGTCAGGTTCTAATTCCAAAATAGTATCGACAAGGCTTCGACAGATAGTAATAGTGGTACCCAGGAGATGTATTAAGAAAAGCTTATTAGGTCTCACTTCCTGGAATGTAAGTAGTTTATAATTCCTCACTAGTCTCCCTTGGGCCGGGACAATATTCATAGTGGTACCTATAAGTAATCAAGTGGTTAAGAAGTGTTAAGGTTTCTGTCCACTCACTAAGTAGGTTATGTAGTTTGCTATAAATAGAAAAGTAAAGGTAAAGGGTTAGTTAATAGTATGACGTACCTTCTAAGATTCATAAAGCAAGTGTGATCAAAGCATCTCCCGGCAATCAATGTTGGTTTTCTTAATGAAGAAACTATATATGGGGTTCATCCGTCCTTACAATAGAATAAGTATTTACATCGTAAGGTGAGGGCAGTGGCGAGCCCATCCCATCCCATCCCGTATAAGTTTACAAAGAAGATCTCCTAAGTGATTAATTCACAAGTGTATAGGTGAGCTTGTCGAACTCTCGACTAAAGGCCCGTTAGGGTGAGGTAACGAATCCTCGACACAAGGCCGGCCATCGACCTTGGCGGAGGAGAACAGGAGAGGCTGCGGTGTATTCTAGGGTCCGAAGGTGGATAAGTAGTGATGGTGTGCTTTCCGTATGTGATACTAAATGTCGGCCGGGTGAATCGTTCCGAGAAGAAAAGACAGTGAATAGAAAAATTTCGAGTCAAGTGGTCTATAGGCTCACAGGTATAGGTCCGAAGGTGGATGGGTGCCCCATGGTAACACAGGCTGGTAGGGTAGCAGAATGACAAGCATGCCTCCCCCATGGCTAATTTCGCTCTAAGCAACAAGTTACCGCAAAGGTTGGGTGTCTATAGGTGGCAGTTATGCACTAAAAGGTAAAGGCTATTCATGTTCTCAAGCAAGAGGTGTAAGACCGAATCATACCTGCTGCCCTTTTCGGCGTAATAGAACAAGTGGTACCGAAGTTCATAGTTGTACCCTAAGAATTCCAAGGCAAGGAAGTAAGCAAAGGTGAACAGTACGATACCTCCCCCACGTGTTCTTGGCTTCATCGAACAAGTTGGGGAGCACTTCATCAACTTGAAGGCATTAAGTGAAAGTCCGGGCAGTAACAAGTATGCACACGTAAGTAAAGGTAAGGTAGTGCAGTACGAAAGCAAGCAGATACATCACTTCAAGATGACCTCAAAGAAGGTGACAAGCCCGTGTGCCGTATGCCGACCCATTCAAAAGCCTCTATGGCTAGCCCTTCAATCCCATCTCCGATCCAATTTTGTTTGGGGTATTCCTACAGATGAGAAGTAAAGCAAGCAAATATTCAACCAGCTCTCACACACCTTTGGAAGTTGGCTTTAGTTCCTCAACTGAAGAAGGCGCTTCCAACAATCCAACGATGGGTAGCTATCCAACTGTACCGCCATTCATTCCTAAAGTAAGCCGACCAAACAAAGGTCGCAGGGACTCGGCCGAGGTTACGAGGTCGAGGAGGTGATAGCAATGTTCGCCCACCCAGCCGGTAAGATCTTATAAGTCCGGGCCGTAGCAAATCCATCAAAGAGGGGTTCCAACAATCCTACGATTGGTTGTTCCTGTGCCACCCACCGATCGTCTTCCCCGTTGAACCAGGTCCTCCCTCCATCAATCCCCTCGAATCCGAGCATGTTTTTAAGTTGTTTTAGGATGTAAGCACCTAACCTTGCTCAAGTTGTGCAAAGACGGTGTAAATCATGGGCAGTAGTAAAGAAGAGAAGGCCAATAATAAGTGTGATAAATAAGATACTTATCTCCAAATCCACTCCCATTGAATCTATCGTTGATAATTTACTACAAGCTAATCTTATTCCCACTGCCTTGGAAGGAACTTCTTCGAGATATCAAATCGTTGACTAAAACATGGCAATAATTTTCAAAGAAGAAAGCTTAGAACACCGAAAATTGTCAAATACTAACTTAGAATGTCATTGGAATTTCTTGGTTAAAAATTATAGTCAATGCTTAATATTGAGATTCTTAACAAACACAACCAATCGATGGCCGGGCAACACCAGGGATGCCACATTCACCGGATAAATGCGGATAAAGCGTATCTCCACCTAAATTAAAGCCAATAAAAAATATTTACGAGTTGGAGGCAACAAATAGGAGGGCAACATTACAAATTTCTAGGCAAATTTGTTGCAAACCGAAGTCTAAAATTTGTTTTTTCATGTTATTTTAAGAATTATTGTTAAAACCTCTTCGCCTTTTTTTATTTATGATTTTCATATTTAAATGTAATTAAAGAACTAAATCCCCTTCATTTTAATGGAGAAGGGGTTATGAATTTTGGAGAGAAGTTTTTTTTCGCACTAATGTAACATGTTATCTTAATAGAAGGTTGAACCGCCACAATTTTCTCATTATCGCAGTTAATAATATATTAGGTACTATTACTTGTGTGTTTTTCTTCGTTTAATGGTTAATTGCTATAAGATTTCGCTTTATCATATATGCGTTGCAAAACAATCACACATGTTTCACTATTGTTCCGTGTGATTCAAATTATATATCATATGCATAAATAACGAATAAATACACACACATGTGTGTGTGTGTGAGAGAGAGAGAGATAATATTTATCGTTGAAATTTAATTAGCTATTTAATTAATTTAGCTATTCTCTCTTTAACTCTTGTATTCGTTTTTGATGATCTATATTGCCATTTTGTTTATGATTTTTTTTGTATCTACCCCATATATATATTTATTTATAAGCTTTCCCGGATATAGATTACTTTAAAGCATTCATTATGTTTCAACCCCAAATTACATCAATACCATTACACATCCATCTCATCCTTTATAATTTAGTTTAAACGGGAAATCGGTCTCAAAATTCCAATCGGAACCACCAATCCAAATGGAAAAGGATCTACTTCAAGGTCCTAATCGTGCTTTTCCCCAATGTCGAGGTAGCCATTTCAAGCCATCAACATTTTTGGCGCTACAAGGAGGGCCTCCCGTACCATGAATGGAAACAAGGTCTTATCTAAAATCTAAAGGTCATTCAAAGTGTCATTCTCCCACAAAATTCCCACCAACTTCAAGATCACATTTTAAATCTCCAAACTCTAGATCCAATTTGTCCATTCAAATATCATCTCCTAGCTCGCTCAAAACAAAAATGGCTTACTTCCACTTAGACAAATCTAGTTTTTGAGACACCGAGCTACAAACTTTGATTAAAATATTGGAAGGAATTTCCACATTCAGAGAAAAGGTTGTCCAATATGATCTTTCTCGAAGTAAGTATTTCTCATCCTTAAATCTTCTCTTGTGTTTTGACTAGATCCTAGAGTGAGAAATTTGGAATCCAACTCCTTTGAATTTAATTTCTACCTCCACTCACTTTAAGAAGAAAATACACCTCAAGCAAATCTTCGTGCTAGCGAGATCACTTCATTCTTCACCTCAAACTCCTCTACCTTCTTCTTATCAACCTCTTTCTCCCATTTCCACTCAATACTCCTCCTTCAAAAATAACCAACACCATAGGCATCATCTTCAACAATAAATCCTTCTCACATCCCCCAGCTCAAGTACTACCCCACTGGACTCTTACCCTTCAAGAATGGCAATCAACGTAGTCAAACCTGTGGAAGTTCAAATGGCAAGACCATTACATCCTCTTCCCAAACATCTAGGAGAGGTTACCCACTTATCCTACGAGACAGGCCTCCTTTAGAGGAGCATCATCATAATTTCATGGCTATCAACTTAAATGGAGTAATAGAAGAAGATTTGGTAAGTGTCGACTTTTTCCTTACACATTTAAGGGATCAAGCAGTGGTCTTGGTATTTCTCATTCCTCGTTGGTGTCAATTACTAGTTGGGATATATTTGAGGATGATTTTTTAATGAAATAACAGATATGATCAAACAACCTAAACCTTTAATTAATGATTTGTCAAATCTTATGGACTCAATCAAGTAGAAAAATAAAATATTTCAACTCAAGATTTAACAATTTGTTAAATAAAACTTTAAACTTCAAAACTCGGTGCCGATGTGCAAATCGAATGGTACATTAGTGCTCTTCCTTCAAATATCATTATGTTTGTAGACAGGGAGTTGCAAATGCATTACTCGATGAAGATGAACAAGATCTCTCTATGGAAAATAGATTTTTGCCTTGAGAAGAAAGTTGCTATCGATGAAAAAGAAAGCAAACAAAAAAGGCTACTTTTAAAGATGAATCGAAGAAGAAAACTCTTAAATATCTTTTTGATTTGAAGGATTACAAAAGGTTCTAAAACAATGTCCAATGAAATGGTATAAATTAAGAAACAGGTTGTTGACTCTTTTCTCATCATAGTCAATCCTCCACCCGAGAGAACCCTTTGGCCAAAAACTAGCCTTGTGTTTCTCCACACTCCCATCTAATCCTTGCTTCACCTCAGACCCATCTGGAGCCTACCACCGACTTCCTCACCGGTCTTGGGACAACTTCCATGGGCAATGCTCTTGCTAAATGGAGTCATACTCCTCAACCATGGCATCAACCCATACTGATTGACCCATTTTCCTCAAAAGCGTATTGTTCTATATCAATACCTCTTTCATAAGAGCCATGTATCCACCGTACCCCATGGGGACCTTCATTTCTCGCACCGTGATTTGGGCTCTCCCACATTGTCTCTCAGCATCCAACAATAATTTGTTAGCCTCTCCGGTGTGCTTCCTTCCATCTCTCGTGATGGCTCGCAGAGTGGTCTCTACCACTGTTCTCTTCGCTTGTGGCTACTCCACATCTTTGAGGTTCATCCTTTGGAGTTAAGAGCTCCTCAAGTGCACCTAACTTGTTAGGTCCCTATATTCATGGGGATAGCCCCTTATTATGTTAGTGTGTAGCCCCTTATTGTTATTATTGTACCCCGTAACCCCATATTGTTATTATTGTGCCTTTAAATTATTATTGTTAGGTCATTAGGATTACAATGTGGCCCACTAGGATTACATTATGGCCCTATGGACTCCTATATATAGAAAGGAGGCTTTGTAAATTGTATCATCCAAGAATTGTTCATTTATGTAATGTACTGAGGCTGCCCCTGAAGTGGCTTATTTCTAAGGCGTTCATATTCTTTCTTCTATTTTTGGAGTCAAGCTATACTAAACATTTGGGGTATCGCAGCTTGGATTCTAGGGTTTCGTCGCTCCAAACAGTCATCGTGGCATTTTCGCTATAACTTTTTTCTACGAAGTTTCTAGAAGCTGAAATTTTTAGGGTGAGAAGAAAAAATTCCTGAGGAAGCTCGTATAAAAATTTCAGAGTTTGGTTCGTAACAATTTCGGAGATGATCCGTGTAGTCGTGTATTTTTTCAAGCCCCTAAACAAAGTCATCGTGGAATCTTTCGCTATAAATTTTTTTCTACGAAGGTTCATAATCTGAAATTCATATGGTGCAAAGTTGAAACTCTGAGGGTTCATCCAAAAATCTTAGAGCTTGGTTCGGCAATATTTTTGGAGATAAGGATCTCAGGAAGGTAGTGCTTTTTCAAAGTTCTGAATTGCATCTCAAAGAGGTGATCGTGGAAAAGTTCAATAACTCTTCGAGAAGTGGATTTGAGTGCCGTGGAAAAGTGCTGTAATTAAAACAGACTATAGTTTCTTGGTCATCAATTTCAGAGACAAAAGACAAAACAGTGACACATGGCAAGTCGTACAAGTTCAGGCCTCATCGAACCAGTCCATAATTAGGTCATTTTGGGAGATCGGGACACAACTTTGTCTTGGAGAATCCAAATCAAAGCCAGACTCCGTGGTATTAAAAAGAGAATTTAGAGGGCTACTTCAGTGCTGAATTTACAGCAGAAGAGCCACAATCACAGAGATAATACAATTTTAATATCGAGCCTCAAAATCAAGAAAAAAGGTGTGTATTTTTTCCGAATCGCATAAGTCTTACTTGAAGAATCAATTCGAATTGATTCCAAGGGCATATTTTAGAATTTTTATCGCATTGGTTTCTATAATGCCCAAAAAATAATTCCACACCCATTAACTCTCAAAAAGCTATACTATGACGCATGAAGAGGAAGAGTTGCGTATGAGATATCAAAATAGCCAGTATCTGCGCAACAAGTTTCAATTCTACGAAGAGCAATTGAAGATGAAATAGATGGTTTAAAATCAGAAATGGAGGCTAAGTTGGATGGTTTGAAGGATCAAATAATAGCAAATATGGATGATAAATTAATGGAATATCACATCGAGCATCAACAACAAGTTCTCCAGCACTCAAAGGATAACCCAACTTTGGTAATCTAATGAAACAACAGGAAGATCAACATCACATCGAAAGAAGTTATGAAGAAGTCATAGAAAAAAATAACTCGACAAGTACGATCAATTTCGCAGTATCTCAAAAATAAGTGGGAAGAAATTTCCCGTAAAATATTTCACATGGGAGGATGAGAATTTTATACGAAGAATAAGAAATAATCAAGCGTTGAGGACAACACTTGTTTGAAGGAGAGGGGCATGTTAAGTCCCTATATTAATAGTATAGCCCCTATTATGTTAGTGTAGCCCCCTTATCGTTATTATTGTACCCCCGTAACCCCATATTGTTATTATTGTGCCCTTAAATTATTATTGTTAGGTCGGGTTAGATTACAATGTGGCCCACTAGGATTACATTATGGCCCCATGGACTCCTATATATAGAAAGGAGGTTTTGTAAATTGTATCATCCAAGAATTGTTCATTTATGTAATGTATTGGAGGTTTCCCCCTCGAAGTGGCTTATTTCTAAGGTTGCTCATATCTCTTTTTCTTCTATTTTTTGGAGCTGGTTACACAACACAACTCAAGTTCCATCTCAAGGGACAATCACATGAATTGTTCTTCATTAAAATTCAAATCCATTCTAACCACCGTCATCTAATGTGCTAACAAGGTCCCGATAGTTATGAGGTGTATCAAAGGTACCCCACAAATATCCCAACTCTATCGTTGGCTCAAGATTCACTCGGCATCTTTAGTCACATGGAAATAGGACAGATGTGAACCAAAAATTTTAAAATATGAAACATCCGGGTTTCTTACCTGGGGTGTTTCCTGTGTACTCATCCCAAGTATCCGATTACCTGCTCGTAATACAAATATTGTTATATTACATGCCTCTCGCCACGATGCAATGGTAGGCCTCGATCATGCAACATAGCTCGTGTTGCTCCCACAATAGTTCTATTCTTTCTCTCCTCGTAACCACATTCTCGTTATGGGTTATGAGGCATAATAAATTCTCTTTGAATTCCTTCCAATGCACAAAATTTCTTGAATTTGTTAGAGATGTATTCCTCACCATTATCATTCCTCATAGCCTTCACTTTCTTCCCCTCGTATCTTTCTATTGCGTCTCGGAACTCACAAAACTTGGAGAACGTCTAATCTTTCTTCTATATGAAGAAAATACAACACTTTCTTGAAAAATCATCAACAAAATCACATAATACATGTGCTTTGTTGTGGAAGCTGCTGGAGAAATGTATCCACACAACCGAGTGAACTCTCTCATGATTTCCACCGCTCAATTTTCCCTTTCTCGTGAAAGGTGGAATTTGTATACTTCCCCATATTATAACCTTTGTATAAGTCTCTCTACGCAAGTGTACCCTTTAGAAGCCCTATAGAAATATGTTGCATGATCCTCAAAGCATTGTGGTGGAAGATGACCCAACTCCCCGTGCCATAAATCAATGTCTCACCCCACCACCTTTCCGTTTTACCGCTCAATGTCAGGCATTCATCCACACATCAAGTTTACAGGTTCTTCACCCAAACCCCAACATTTTTCACCTTTCCCCATGGCTTTGGGACGAAGGAACACCTTTCCTTCATCGAAAATCACACCATATCCATGATCTCCAACATAGCAACAAAAACCAAATTATTCTTTATACATGCATGCCGAATTTGCATGAGGGGTTTACCTTACTCTCTTCCGGAAAGTAACCTACCAACTTCTGTGTATTTTTATGCCTCCCGTCATCATGCATCTCGATGTGCATCCTGAGATCCTTCTCCTCCAAGTTAATGAAGAATTTTTTGTTGTCGATCATGGAATGAGGCACCACTATCCAAGTACTACGTATCCCATCACCGATGACATCATGCATGCGATGAGGGTGAAGCCCAACTCTAATTGAGGAAGCCAATGCTTCACCTCGCTCGCTCCTCCCAAGGCCTTCTTGTCGTTCTTCTTTGTGGACAATTTGTGGCATAGTCTCCATGCTCATGATAGTTGAAATATTTCACCTTACAAATCTTCGTCATTTTCCGTACTCGCATTTAGAACCGATGCCTTTCCTTTTCCTTTTGTCATGCCATATAAGGCACAATTTTCCTCATCATCATTCTTCGACGAGGATCTTTTTTTAGTGCTCCCGCCCGATTTATTCTTGTGCCAAATCCAACCAAAGTCACTCCCAATCCGGAAACTTCTCCCTTCCATTACCGTGTGAGTCTTCGATAGCTATGCTAGCTCTGGGAAGACCTAGAAGAGCCGGGATCACCAAATAATTTTTGGCAATAGTGACCCCAACACTTCCAAGCTCATCTCGACATGTGGTGAACTTGGTCACGATTTATGGATCGTGCTTTCACCCTTTTCCATTTTGGTCTTCCGAATCCTCTTCGGGGCCATCTTCCAAGAGCGTCCGTGCTATTCGATACGTATCCGTCAAGGCCTTCCACACGTACATGGAGTCGCTCCCATGGAGTTTCAAGAAAATATGGTCCCAAAGTCCCTCTAACAAGATACTTCTCGCTTTCTCGCAACATTCTTCTTCCATGCATCAAGAAGTTGAGCATATGTTGCGTTAGACATCAACATCTATGAAAGCCTTTATTCGCTATCCTCAAACACCGCTCCATCCCGTCCTTCCATGAAATATAATTTGAATTTCCCTCAAGTACATATTTGAGTCTCAAGCCATTGAAAGACATCTTGATTTTCTCGTTGGATACCGAAGAAATAATGTGTGCAAATTCGAACTTGATCAAAAAACTTTGTCTTATCTTCTTATTGTATCTCATAGCAATTTTGATACCATGTAGAAAATATAACCAATGGGATTGAATCCGATCTAATGATATACTAAAACAAGATATTGAATCCCTTCTACAATTGGGGAAACAAACATGATCACACAATCACATAAACAAGTAATAGAAAGAGAATTAATTGCACAACACAAGATGTATCTCGAGGAAAGCACGTTGCTTAAAACCTCTCTATATGTATATTGTATAAATTCATGATCATAAAATGTGCTGCAATGATTTCTCTCTCGAGAGAACTTATGCACTCCTCGCCAATTGTCTCACATTGATCTAGGCAAAATTGGACAAAATACTTAGCCAATTCTTAGCCCCTACTCGCCCGCTCTTGCTCACACATTCCTTGAGGAATTAATGCCCTATTAAATAATAAAATCCCTTGCCTCGACCGTGCAATCCATCCAAGGACTCCAACCGACTCTATAACTGAACCGTACAATTCTCTAATTATACAATTGATAGTTATCTTCCCTTTTTAACTCTGTGGCTCCTAACCGGGTATTCCTCATAAATGACATGCAACAATTATTTATAGTGAATTATCGCTTAACCGATTGATCACTCATTGTGAATTAAATCAGATTTAATTCACCGGACCTCTCACTAGCTCATCATCCCGCTAGGAACTAGTTAAATCGATTTTAACTCAATTAATTGAGTTAACTTAATTACAACTCATGCATAATCGTAACTAGACCCCCTTAAATCATGGAATCACTCTAACTTCAAGCTCTTCGACCCTCAACTTGAATTTCCTAAGCTAACTCCTCGTCATTCCGACTTAGTTAACCGATACAAGTTGTTATGATGAAATTATGAATTTCTCTTCCAAATTTAATTAAGGAACAATTAGAAGCCCCATAGTGGGGAGCCATTTTGGTGCCACTTCAACAAAGCACCGCCTCCTCTTCTCAAGTTGAGGAAACTTTCCTCGATAATAAGCTCGATAAACTTTTGGGAGTAGTTCAACTAGGTTATCAATGAAACAAAGCCTCGTGATCTCCGTACCCTTTAAATGAAAAAGGCTTTCAGACATTTATAACACTATAAAGAAGCCCTTGATTATTATCGGGGCTTCTAAGAAACCTTGAGACCGATGATATAAATTATACCAAAGATTTTCGACCTATGAGGTCGTTTTAAAGGTTGAATAGATCCTTTTCACATATTCTACGTCCCCAACACAAAGTCGTGGTCAAGAGACAAGAGAAGAGGATAAATATTGATCAATCATAGGCCTTAGTCCATGTAGATACTTCTACCGAAGTAGCATGGAAAGGTAAACAATCCACCCCCGTAGAAGATCTCGTAGGCTCATAGTTCGCAGAGCATATGCCATCGCCACCATAGATAAAGCTACCGAAGTACGATGCCTTATGAAAGAGAAAGATGACAAAATTATGTAGTTGTAACATGGTATCGATAAAGAAAAATGATAGCTCAACACTAGCAAGGTCACTTTGCAGAGATTCAAAAGAATTTTTATACCCTCAAACTTCAACATAGCTCGATTTGGAGAATCCGGGATGCTCAAATTTATGAATTGGAAACAAAGGATGCAACAAACTTGAAAGTTAATCTTGAATTAGCCGAATTTAAAATGGAAGCAGAGAATTAAATACCCTCCTTGCTCAACAACAAGGTCACTTTCTCGACATAAATTGTCTATTATTAATGATTTATATCAAACAACAAATGCTTCGGTAGATCAATCTCCCGACCCGAGGACATACTTTGAGGATATTTAAGAGAAAATTCTGCATCATTATAACATGGAAAGACATCATCGAAGAGAAATCAACCGATCTCCTGGCTACAGAGGAATCGCAACAAAAGAAATAGTCATTCGGGAATGGGAAATCCACCTCAAACATTCCTCGAGACAAATAAAATATTCAACGCAAGGGGAATTCTCCCCAATGACCTCATCAATCTATCATGATAATTTACTACATGCTAATCTTATTCCCCACTTTCCCGAAGGAACTCGTCGTATATCAAATTGTTTACTAAAACATGGTTGGAATTGTCAAAGAAGAAGGACAAGAACATTGGAAATTTTGTCAAAGAAGCAGTCGAGAACATTGAAAATTTGTCAAAGAAGAAGGTCGAGAACATTGAAAATTTGTTAAAGAAGAAGGCCAAGAACATTGAAAATTTGTCAAAGAAGAACGTTGAGAACATTGAAAATTTGTCAAAGACTCGACTTAGAATACCATCAAGATTTCTTGGTTAAACCTAATAGTCAATGGTTAATGTTGAGATGCTTATCCGACACAACTAATCATATGTTACTTAACACTGTGCATTTGGATATCTGACAAATGTGGAAAGCCGTGCCTCCACCGAACCGAAGCCAATGACAGATATTTACGAGATAAGGCAAAAAATAGAGGCATTCTTCATCATGGCCTTAGCGAAGTTCTCGCAACCGAAGTCTAAGATTGTCTTTTCATTTTATTTTAAGAATTATTGTTAAAACCATTTCACTTTAATTTCGTTTTGCTATATTTAAATGTAATTTAAGAACTATAATTCCCCTTCATTTTAATGGAGAAGGGGTTCTTAATTTTGGAGAGAAGCTTTTTGTTTGCACTAATGTAACAAAAGTTATCTTAATAGAAGGTTGAACCGCTAATGTTTCTTTTCATGAGCGTAGTTACAATATATCGTGTTGAGAATTTAGAGGGCTAGTGATTAATTGAAAATTATCTTCGATAATTACTTGTGAGGTTAATTCGAGTTGTTTATATGTCTTCCCTTCGTTATCTTATTAAATATTTCATAAAGTCAATTATTAAAAGACACGAGACACAAGAATTAGGCTCCCAAAGCCGTAGGAGAAACCTCTCCCTTTGGAGAGGAAAACCCACGAGAAATTCTTCTTATATATTTTATGACAAGTACCATGACCTAGAATTAGACTCGACCTATTTATGCATCCAAGACCTTGACCTTACTTCTTTGATGTCCTTCAATGCTGATCCTTCTTCTTCACCAAGTTGCATTTTTTTGCCCCATTACTTCCTTTAACCTCTACTTGAATCTTCAATCGTTTGGAGATATACATAAAGCCGTAGTTAGGAAAGTAAATCGCATTTACTTTCCTTCTTTCTTTCTTACCTTCGATCAGTTTTTCGTACACCACCGTCCCAACAACTTCACATTATATTAGTCTCCAAACCATCTTGGACAGATACATGCTTCAAGATGACATCATGCTCATGCTCATGCACTTAATAGATCCGCACTTCAACATTGTTGTTACACCGGAAAGAATCTCGCACTTCAATATATAAACGTTGTCCTTGATTTGTCCATTTCTTGCTATAAACTTTAGGATAGGTTCCATCATCTTGTGGATAATTCGTACTCTGTCTTCAGTCAATGTGGCACTTATTACGCAAGATATCACAAGAATGTATATCTCTTAAACAAGCTTGTGACTTGGCAAAGATCCGCACTAAAGCCTCGTCTAAAAATCCTCACTAAACTCGTCTTGTTTATCTCGCATTAAACTTCGAGATAACCGAAACTTCTGTGTGTTATAATGGATCGCAACAAAGGTATTTACGTAGATGGATTCATTGTCTTGAGGCCAACCATACCTTTAGTTTGAAAGTTGACATATCTTGTTGTTGAAGGTCGACTTCAATATTTTGCTTTAGGCCGACTATAACCTAGCATTGTAGCTTATCTTCTAGCGTGGATTGAGGGCCGAATAAATCATCCTTCCATGGATTCTTTGACAAGGTCTTGGAGCATACATTAGACTAGATTATTCATACATATGACACCTAATTATATTTATATCTAGAAGACAAAACACTAATAGACATCAAGAGAAGTATATTTAACCTATAATAAAATTCGCTTTCATAGAAACCATGAAGAAATACAAGAAATATACATTTTATCATCTTTGTATTCTTCTTTACATAAATACATAATTACATAGTCAATATGAAGACCGATCCAAGTTACACTTTTTAACATATCGGGTACTATTATTTGTGTGGTTTTCATTCGATTAATGGTTAAATGGTTATATGATTTCATTTATCATGTATGTTGCAAGCACCATACATGTTTCACTATTGTTCCAGGTGGGGATTAAATTATATATCATGTGCATAAATAACGAAATCATATATATATGTGTGTGTGTGAGAGAGATAAGTTTTTATCAATGAAATTTAATTAACTATTTAATTAAATTTAGCTATCATTCTCTGCTTTTTAACTTCATATTTGCTTCATGATCTATATTGTCATTTTGCTTATGAAATCCTTTTTATATCACATATACATTTATAAGATTTCTTCAAATATAGATTAGCTTTAAATTATTCATTATGTTTCAACCCTCAATTACATCAATACCATTACACATCCATCCCATCCTTTATAATTTAGTTTAAACAGAAACTAGTCCCAAAATCTCCAGCCTTCTGAGCTACCTGGTAATCCAAATGGAAAAGGATATGCTCTAAGGTTCCTGGACTCTAGTGGTTTTCCCCGATGTTGAGGTAGAAATTTCAAGCCATCAACATGTTTCCACCATCTTTTGATTTTTCTTTTCCACCAAATCTTTGGTTTCAAATCCAGACATAACTTCCAACAATGTTCATCATCATGGCCTTCCTTCGCAATGTGTGCACGATGGCTTTGCTCTTTCCCCTTCTTGGTTGTAGCTGCCTTTTTGTGTCACTTGCCTTTTTCCTTTGAACTTTCCATTATGAGGTTTGAAATACAATTCCTTTGTCGCCCTTATTTGTTTTGCCCCCGTTTCCAAGGTGTGAATGACCCTTCACACTAGCCGCATAAATAGTAGGCCCAAACAATAACAAATAATGCTCTAATATAATTTATGTAAAGCACCAATATACTTTGTTACAATTTCAAATGAATCAAGTGGAATGTACAACTAAAGATTGTTTCAAAATATTTTTTGAAGCCTTGCTCCATTTTGACCCTTTTCTCCTTGTCTCAAATATTGCCATTCCATTAAAGCCTTTTATCGATAACCCCCGTCGACACCTAATCCTATGGATGGGTGTGCATATGTATTTTTGTATATTATTTTATTAGGAAATATGAAGGCCAAGAGTCATTGGGAGTTGAACTCTACTAGCATCACCTCCCATCTATATAAGCATGTACATTTCAACAGACATATTCTAGTTTTGAGGAGTTACCTCCTGGTTTGACATGGTATCGTAGCCACCCCCACATTTACCGCCCGTGGTGTAACTCCCTACCCTTTGCTCGCCTAATATTTTTAATAGTTTTTGCTGCTCATTAATCGCTAGATTGTTATTCGCATTTTTTTTTCCCCGTATAGCACCGACATTTATAAATGCCTCTGCAGATCGTTAGGTTTCATTAACCGCAAATTGCGCCCCTCCGCCATTCCGGTGCCAGCCCCGCAACTCGTCTTCTCACATTCAATTTCAAATTTTTTTATGTAACGCTCTTTTGGGCCTCCTTCATTCTCCAAGCGCTCCATTCACCCACTTCCTCACTCCATTCCCTCATTTTCCCTACACCCTTCACCTACCCATCACCTCCCCATTCCATCCTCACACCATCCCCATCGCTCTCCCTTACAAACATCTCACGATTCCCGCTATCCTACCTACCCCCTCTATCCATACACTTGGCTAAAGAATCTTCCTTACCTCCATACACTCCCATACCTCGCACTTACCCAACACTCCGCTCATCTCCCCGCGCGCCCACACCCCCGCTCACATACGCCCCACTTCAATAACTCGCTCCTCCACTACGCACCTCACCCACACCTCTACGCAAACGGCAAACACGCCTCATAATAATTCATATAATACTCGTCCCCGCCTGCAGGCGCACGTACGCTCGCCCACACACTATCTTCTATCCGCCCTTACTCCTCGCAAACACCACGCCGCCGGGTTTACCGCCGCCCACGGCATTGACCCCGCCCATTCCACACCCTCCACACAATACGTACTCCACCGCGCCACCACCCACCGGCATCCGCCCCACACCCTCAATCATTATATAAGTCCACTATTCGTCGTCATTTCAACGCCGTGCAATCGTTAAAATGGGGCCGCACACAACCTACCACCATATCTCGAACGTCGCTTCTATTTCATATTTCATACAACGTTACCTCATATTTCATAAAACGTTGTCCATTGGGATTACACAATTGCTATTTCATATATTCATATATCGTGCCCCTCCATATATATCATACCGCGTTGCCATACAATGTTTAATACCACGCCCGTCGGCTATTGTATGTTAATACGTTGCGACCTTATTCATAATACGTCGTCACCTTTTTAATTCACAATACGCCCTTCCCATTTCATGATCCACACCGCCCTCCTTTATAATATTACCTATTTTCTAATACGCCCTTTTCATCTTTAATACCAATCCAAATAAGTAAATTTCGCCCCCCCTCCCATCCTTCAATACCATTTCCCATATATTTCCGCCCCTCCTCATCATTCCATCTTTTTTCATATACATTTTTTTTCTTCCCCAAACAAAAAAAAATTATATTTTTTTTTTATGCAATAATCAAATTACAGCATGTGAGTGTTTTTTAAAAATTCAACAAAGAAAAGTTTTCGGTGCGTATTTAGTTTCCGTAAAGAGTTTTTAAACTCAAAAAAAAATTTCCGTGAAGAGTTTTTGCCCCTTATTTGAAATATTTCAAGAGTTCGAAGTTTTTATAGCAGCACTTGTTTCCTCTTCAGAAGATTTTTTCCAAAGTTAGCCTAATGCATTCTCTCATCTCATCATAAGTAGTCTTTCCCAAGAAAGAGAACTATCTTGAATGGTCGCGAAAGATTAAACACACACTCATTTAAATGAGTCAGGAAAGGAATCGTGAAGGATGCGTAAATCCACCAGAGAAGCCCACTTCGTACAAAGAGCTTGCTATTTGGGAAAATACAACCGCAAGGCTTATGCCTTGATTGCGCCCTCAAGAGTGAAGAGGTGAGTCTCCACATCTCATCATTCTCAAATGCTTCATGAAGCCTTTGAAGAAACTAAAAGAACTCTATGACTCACATTCGGGACTAGAAAACAAGTTCAATCGATGGTTAAGTCGTTTCCGCCTTGAAACGAAGAATGATGATCCCCTTGCTTTAGTCGTGTTGTAAGATCTATAATGCATGACATTGAAAACATCGGTGGTAAAATGGACATACCTCTCATAGCATATGTTAAGGCATTATATCCACTTACTCACATTATCTTGAGTCTTTGCAAGCAAGTGGAAACTCGAGTATATCACCTTTGATAAACTTGAGAAAAAGTTTGCGTAAAGAGAGAAAAGCTTTTGGGAAGATGATGCCACCCCTTCATCTTCCAAGAGGTCGCATACTTGGCACATAGAGAAAAGATTCATACCTGGGGATTCATCCAGAGGGAGAGGTGGTGAAGAGGAAGAGGAAGAAGGAACTCTACATAAAGGGGGGGGGCAGTATAAGCTAACAAACTAATCTTCATTGCACACGTGCAATAGATGGACATGATGCATCCAAATGCGTAACACCATGATGCATCCCGTGTCTACAAACCAAAGGATAAAACTAATCTTTTAATGCATAAACAAAATTGGACCAAGAAGAAAGGATTTTACCCAAGTCTTTTTTTCCTTTCTCAGCCTTGTTTCCTCCCACCAAATGAGAGCGGTGCCAATTTCAATCAAAGGGATGAATCAACGTGCTGAGTAAAGGCCAGACAAATTAAGGAGGTGACAAATTCACTCTTTCCAACCGGGCCGCATTCGTGCACCGACCCTTTTTCCAATTTTTGCCTCGTTATTGACTACCACTAGCCTAGTTTGACCAAAACTTTGATCGGCTATAATCTCTGAATACAAAACCTGATTTGAGTGTCTTTTGCACCATTGGAATCAAGGAACGAGTACTATGATCCTGTCTTGTTTCACTTCAATATGATGACTTTATTTTTTAGATATTTCAATTCCACTTCTATTTTCGAGCCACCCTAATCATTCAAATGGAAATAGTTTGTAAATTTTACAATTCTCTTGACTTTAGGATCCAATTCCTTATACTCATCAACCCCATCGATGAAGGACCTAATAAACTCGTTGAATGCATCGATATCTCTCTCTCGTTATGGCTCCTTAGTGACCAAGGCATGATGGATCTAACAATATGGTCATATGTGATTGTGCTACCGGTTTGTGTGTGCATGTACATAGCTCCCTTCTCCCATCCAGGAACCCCCTTCTCCATCATTGGCTCCTCCTTGCACGTTCTATAATTGCATATCATCTCCTTATCATCTCCATCATATGTTGATTCGACCTTACCAACCTCCAATAGTGCCACACACCCGCCTGCCATCGAATACCATCATTTTCTCCATGTAGTCTCTAGCATTCTCAAACCATGTATCTAAAAAATGTCAAACATCATCCTCTCTACCACATATCCTCTCTACCTTTCGTCTTTGCCTCCGGGATGGTAAACAAATCCACCAAAAGGACCCGCCATCACCTTCTCGAGCCCACAACCGGCCAAGAATATGTTTTAATACCACCGTAATATTCTAACTAGACAATACAGTGAATTTCAAAACATGAAATAAGCTACAAATAAATAAATATAACAGTGCAAGCTGAAATTCACATGCAAATACAATTAGAACAATTAATGAGTTAATTAACACATTTGAGCCATTTTATTACAATTATATGCCAATACTTCGTAAGAAATGAAGTTTAATGAGTGCACATGGGCTTGCTACAATAAGCATGCAAAAACAGGTGACAAGAGTGAATCTCCACACTAAAATTGGCTCAATTTGTTGTACGCTCGCTCATAAAATAATCGTTGTTGCTATTGAGGGAACTATGATTTGGTCACTCAAATATGCTCCAAAAAATTCGTAAAATTAGGGACAATCTCCTCATACCCAAACATCCAAACCAATAAATATGTTGGGCTAATTCTAACAACCCGAAATGCCCAAAATTTCAGTGTGAAATCTCCAATTGCGTTGGTCCTTCGTCCAACCCAAATTTTTATGTTGGAAATCAACTCCAAATCCTCCCTAAAAGGTTTTCTGAAAACACACCGCAAAATGTCTTCTAAATATTTAAAATTCTTCTCCACTCCAACCCAAAGTACCACTTTGACTTTTTACACTTATGCCTTAAAACCCCTATGTGCCCCGAAAGTGATGAATTCAACCTCACAATGCAATGATCTCTAGCCCTCAATCACCCAAGAAACTGTCTCTGCTTCAAGGAGAACATAATTTCTCTGGGTGAAACTCCTTCAGAACCTTCTCTCCAAGCTACAAGCACTTTTGTCTTTTTGTGTCCCTGCAAAACTCGCACTAGTCAAAGGGTACGAAATGACTCATAATTGCTAGGAAATCGACCCTTCAACTCCAAAATTTTCTCCTAGGTGCCCACCAAGTTCATTTAAAGATATTTTTTAATTTCCACTTGGAAACCCTTATGCTAAATAAAGTAGTTGGAATTGGCTAAGCAACTCAAGCAAACTCTATGTCTGAAATTGCAATGTCAAAAGCCACAAAATGAGGCCTTCGTCTTCTATTTATAGTTGTTGCTCACCTCCACCTCGTGGGCTTCATCAATTCGATCTCCCTTTGTCTTTCTTATTCGTGGTTCGATTTCCATCCAAGGGGTTCAATTTCACCTTTTTGAAGGGCCGCCACAACCCACAAACATTATAATTTATCGTTTCTCCTAAATTTGGCATCTCTCCCCTTTTTTGCAAATCAATTTATGCCTCCATACCCACTTTCCAAGTTTAGCTAACAAAATTATTTGTTTAATTGCCAAAATCAAAAAATTGGGAATTCTCCTTGGGAATTTTGGGGACATGGCATACAATACAAACAACACATAGGAGTTTGGTTTATAATATAATTTATCCTTTGGGATTTTGTGTAAATTTCCTATGTCCCTCGCTTTTCATTAAAGATTGTTAAAGCCAACATGAATGATGGTATTCTTAGTAATTATACTTAAATTCTACCGATAATAAAATTAAAAAACAAGAGTTTAATATATATATATATATATATATATATATATATATATATATATATATATTCTCAAACATGAAGAACAAGAGATGGTCACCAAAGAACATGGAAAATTTTAGGGCTAATATTCGCGAGTGAGCTAATTTTCCATGGTTTTTCCAAAAGATTCGCCAATTTTACTTTTTTATAAAATTATTCGCCCAAAATTTTACAATATAAAATTATTTTACGTTAAAAATTGCCAACATTATATGGAAAATATATATAATATCATTATAAATTTGAATACTTTTACAAATACATCAATAAATATTTTATAGTCTTTATATTAGGCACCAGTGAGATTCCGCCTAATTTTAAACTTCAATATAATTTTCCATCCTTAAAATTATCCCTGCCAAAGAATTTCTCAATTGTCCCTTTACAAAGAGTTGTGGGGACTCTCAAAGATTTAATGATCAAATCAAATAAAATTCCCACCCCTTTTCTCCTTATAGCAGTAGCTTTGCATAACATATGCAATAACGAGAGAGTAAGAATTATTAAATATAGAAATTTAAGGAAATCAAGAATAATTGTTCCAAAACATAATGTTTTTTTTAGTGTAAATCATATGTGTATGAAGAAATTGTTTTCCTACAATTCAATTTCTTTTCCATGATAACCACCTACATGGGAAATGACATTTGTATATGGATAATATCTTCTTTTAATATGATATTTGGTGATTGAAATAGACACTCGTAATTTTTGAAGGAGATAACTCTAAAATGAAGGCTTAAATTATAAAATAAGCAAATATTAAATTAGTATAATGAGATATGTTAATTTTAGGAAGGAAAACATAAAAATGAGTGATGTAATCTTCTCTAGGCCAATTTATTCTCAACCAAGGTCACATGAAATTATCCTCTTCGATCATGCCAAGCAATTGATCTTTAAAACTTCAAAGTGTTGAGAATGACCCAAAATTTGGCATATTGGCAATGCACGGCCATGTTAAGCAACCAAAAGTATAGTCACCTCGCTAAAATGGAATTGTTAAAAATAACACCAACTTTACCATAGGAATGTTAAAAATAAAAGCATGTTGAACAACAAAACATGAACAACAACAAAATTTCAAGGTTCCAATCGAGTACTCAAATATGCACTCATTTATTTAAAGATATCATTTTTCAAAGTCCATTAAAAATGAAAATTGCTCGAGATAGAAATTTCTTATATTTTCCTAAAATTTGAACCTTATGCACATGTCCTAAAGGATTTCCAAATTAGCTATCGCATTCATAAAATATAAGTCTACAAAGACCTTCTCATCCTAACTATACACTTTGGTATCTTTTACCTCCATATCTACTCCAAATATTGCATTAAACTTATGAGTACTAAAAATTGTTGTCACCGAATCATGTATCCACCTCTACCTATGACATAACTAGTGAATTTACCTATATTAATAATATATTCAAGAAAGTTTCCAGAACCATCTCTCCACCTATATGAATACAAATTGCTAAATAATCACCCAACCATCTCTACCTTGTAACAAAAACATGTGACCATGTGCTAAAATTTGTAAGCCACTTATGAATCTTGATAGATTGCATACACTCAAATCCAACCAATTAATCCGTATTCCTCTGAATATTTGACATTCAAGATATACTCTTCTATTTGATACAGCATAAATGCATAAAAGAGCATGTAAAAACCATGTATACAAACACTTAAATAAAATCAACATAAAGGAGAATATAAAGACAATGCACAAAATTTTGATAATGGAGTTTGTCCAAAGTGCGGGACTACGTCTCCGAGGCCCGTCAACAAGAGGGGGACGCTTCATTCATCTCTCTAACCAAAATGAAAATGAGGCATGGAAAATACATCATTTATACCTCTAATCCTAGGAGCGATTTGAAATTTAACGTTCAAATCACAAAAATCACAACACGCAAGTCGTCTCGTCCGAGACTTTTTGATCGTAAACATGACCCACCTCTGAAAGGTGCATTGTGGCTCAAACTTCGTGTCCAATAATTATTGAAGGCGATATTTTGCCATGACTCTATAGATTCACTCCCTCAAATACAAACAAATTACACCATTGTGATCCTCACGAAATTTTAGCAAATACAGCAAGTATATCATATTTGGTAACATGCAACTCTAGCCCCTCAAAAATATTTTAGATTCCTCACAGATTATGTTTGAATATTCTTAGAACATTCCATGAAAATATTCTTTAATATTCCACCTGGTGACTGCATCTGCCTGTATTTTGTCCCTCCGCGTTTTCCTCCCGCATTGCCCCATTTGGCCTCCTCATGGTTCCTTCGCTCACCGTGCTTTCATTTGCATAAATTAACTTTCATTATATAAAATCTGGTGGGTGGGAATGTTGGTTGCTATCTATGTTAAGTCATTGATGGGATTGTGCATTTTGGAGTCGGAACCCAAAGGACTCCCCAAAATTGGTTTGTTATAACATTTGTTTTTAATTTAAAATAATTTTTTTGGAGTTGTTTAAACCGTATAATATATGGTAAATAAAGGGTCGCGCTATGGAACATCACCCCATAACATATGAGCTATAACAAACCATGAATGGAGGTTATGCATCCCAATTCCACTTGGCCTATATGGGAGGTGCCATGTGGCACCATGTGATCGGGCCAAGTGGCATGCTCTCATTGGTCCATATGCCTAGTCACCATAAAAGTTAACATAACTCTGCTGCTGAGTGGCATGTGTCGCATTGTGGTGTTGCCATGTCACTTACTTGTGCTAACTATACTTATTGATTGATTTGCCACATGTCAAACTCCCACTGGTCCACATCATCTGCATTTGCACTCGCCGTAGTGCCACGGTTCTATGGTTGACTTTGACTTCGACTTTTGCTTAATTTTGGACTAGAACTTTGATTGGCCATAAATTTCTCATACAAACTCATATTGATGCGCCATTGCAAAGCTTGTGATGAGCCTTCAATATTTTCTTGGTTTCTACATCCAAGGAATTTTATTTTCAAAGAAATTAGGATCCACCTAGATCACCAATCCATCTCATAATATATCTGTACGAACAAACAAAGAAAACACTTCGATCAAATTTGAGGAAATCAAACCCGTATGCCAACGCCATGCATGAAACTAGGCTCGCATAGGATTTCATCACAATTTGGAGACATAAATCCATGTTTTTCAATGGAAATTATTATTTGGACTTGGTGGAATTGATATTCCTTTACTCTTGTTTCATTGAACAAATTCTCTTTGTCTCTATCGCAATTTGTCTGCTTCGTTTGTTTTCCATTATATAGACACGACCACATGTTAGAGAAGACACATAAAGCATGACAACAATATCTTGATAATACATATTATCACAATGAGGTGAAGTTCCATGGTGAATTATTTGTGGTCACGAGGTGAAGCTGGGCGAAATTATAATCATTTACCTTGAGATTTAATTTCTTCGCCCCCGTGGTGAATTATTTTTCGGCCCCCACAAAAGAAATTGTTTTGAGTGAATTGATCATTCTTGGATCCATGGTGTATAATCTTTAATTTTGGGATCAATAATGAATTTATAATTTTTTAACCTACTAGATTTTAAATTTTGGGCCTAGGTCATAAGTTTTGTGGTGAATTATTTTTAGTCGCGAGGTGAAGTTTTGTGGTGAATTATTTTTAAGTCCTAGGTGGAGTTCCATGGTGAACTATTTTTTGAATATGAGATTTAATTTCTGGTCTTGTGGTAAATTCTATATCTTGAATGAATTTATAATTCTTAAACTTGTGGTGAATTATTTTTAATTTTGGGACTTGTGGTGAATTTATAATTCTCGATCATGTGGTGAATTTTTATCTTTAGACCTGTCATAAATTTTTCTTGGAGAATTGAACGTGTGGTGAAATTTTCTAGAGAATCAACCTTACTGTGGATTTTTATGGGACCTAAAGTGGATGTTGAGTACATTTAAACTACAATGGTGAAAACAATTCACTTGAACCTAGGTGCATAAGTTATTTTTAATTATTTTCTTTGTTTTTAATTTATATTTCTTTTTTATTTGCTAAAAAGCTAGGTCATAAGTTATTCTTATTCGTCTTTTTTTTTTTTTACTTTAACTTTAACCTTTTATTTCTTTAAATTATGAACTCTTCACCACACATGTCAAAAAAATTCTCCATTTAGCAAAGGGAGACCAAGCAAAGTTAACCTAGAAAGTTTTTATGATCACATTGATTCATTAGAGAAAAAGGAGAAGAAAAATAAATTGAACATAAATTGAATTATCTATATAAGCCGTATAACACATTTATATTATTAGAAAATAGAATGTCGGGCTTGGAGACTTAAACTGAGTAAAGAATGAAAGATAGGTTACAAGAAATGCAATCTTAAAATTGTTGGTATAAAAGATAATAGGAATCTATCAGATAGAAATACCATACCACGTGCGTTCATATTGGGGGATATATATTGAGGAAAATGACAAAATTTATCGAGCATATAATGGGGGGTAAAGGGTTTTTTGTATTGTAGGTACAATGAATGGAGCTCAAAGTTATAAAAAATATAAAGGGCTATAAAAAATGTTAATGTAAAAAATGGATACCTACAATATTTAGTGAAAAGTAGGGGTTTTTTTAAATTAAATGTGTATTGTTCACAGATCTTGATAGATGATCATATGCTATGTTAAGGAAATCCTTGATGTAAAGTCACTAGTCTAATTCCCCACCTCGATCGAGGTGATATATTGACATGATGAAAATGTAGTCCCACCAAATATCCCGGCGTAAAAGGGACATGAATATTTTTAAATGAGGATCTCATTCCAACAAAACTAAGTTGAATTCAGGAAAGAGGTTCAAAAGGTGAATGAAGCCAAAAAACAAGGGAAAATGGGCAATAATTAAAAATAGGAAAGCTATTATTAGGGATAGAGACCAAAATGAGAGTGATAAACAAGAATTCTGGAACGCTCTAGATCCCGTTTTGAATTGTCGTGTGTTTCCATTACATAAAGGTCCTATGTTAAGTCGATCATGAGTGAATATGATATTGTTTTCTTGGTCAAAACTTTGGAACATGCATAGTCTAATACCCTCACATAGATATGTTCGCTTCATGTTCAACATGGAACAAAAAATCCTCTCGCGAAGGAATCAAGGTATAGCTTATTATATAAAAATATTACTGACACTTGGCTTTATAAGATAGACTTCAATCAAAGTAAATTTGGATCGAAATATCTCACACTAACACTAAGATGATTTATACCACACTTTGTTATTTCCCTCTCTATAACTCGCCTTCTATAAGAAAACAATCTAGATAAAAATTTTCCCTATAATACCCTAGATCAAGATATTCATAATCTAAGGAATGAAAATAATATTTTCAGTTAGAGACTTACAGAAATACAACTAACCAAGCTATTCATCTAAGTAATGAATCCAACCCTAATCCTCTTTAAGGATTAGGACCTTGATTTAACTAGTCAATTCAAAAGAAACTCTTAAGACCATTCTGGCCTTCTATAATTTTAAGATTGGCAAGAATACTGATATAGGAAAACATCAAACCGCTTTTAAAGCCGGGATCTAGCCCTACCAACTTCAGAGAGGGCTCTCTCCGTATAATTTATCTTTGTTTCCTTCATAGATATTAGGTTATTTATGAAGATGGTTGGATTGTTTGTTTGTTTGATTGATTGATCGATTGTTGGAGTTATTGGATAAGTGATCTTTTAAGTTAATTATTTATCACAGTGCAATTAAACAACAAAGATAAGTGTTACATCAAATTTTTCAAAGAGTAATCAATAGGCAAGCTACTTACAATTAACATCGATTTTTTAATTCTAAATTAACCATGAAATGAAGCATGAGTGATTTCATTAGTGATTAAAAAGCTTGCATACAAGATTTTCTCAATCAGACTTCGAAGAAAACATAAATATTTTAAACACAAATTTAAATAAGGTGTTCCAATAAAAAATCTTACTTCTTCACTTTCGTTTTACAATTAGATTAAAACACAATAAGGAAACACGGTAAACAAATATTACAAAAGGAAAGACATCACCGCAACATATAGCACAAGTATCATGTGAATGGTCCTCTTTATCGATGTATCACTACCAAAAGGTACACAACTCAAAAGAGAAAATTACAATAACGTATTCCAACACCTAATACCCGAATGCATAAAGTATTTAAACTAACTCTACGAAGGATGTCGTTTTGAAACAGGCCATCTCCTTATTAATTACAACATAATTGTGTTAAAACAACGTGCTCCAAAAAGGTGGAGTACTTCTAGAAATTGTAGATATCCGGCATTTCGTCTAGGAAACCGTTGTTGCATGTTCTAACCGTTTATGGGCATGGTCCGACCGTTGCCGCAATGGCCTCGTTGTGCTACCCGTAGTGGCCGGTCAGAGTGGCCGCTCTTCACTCATCCTCGTATCCACACAACTTTTCCACCTATCTTCATCACTTTATAATTTTGCTTGCTTTCCGATATATTACATCCACCTCCTCGTGTATTGAGAAATGTGGGTTTCACCATTTGGGTTCATGCACCTCATCCGTATTCAACATTTTCCTAATATATTCGAGGGCAAAAATCCTCACGGGGAGGAATTTGGTAGCTTGTAGGGTGGCAATTCACACCCATGTACCCTCGCTCGTGTAATTTTGGTATAGATACCAATATGTTGCTCCGGCATGGTCTCGAAAGTGTTGAGGCCTCTGAAACTGTGAAACGACAAGGGGGATAACCACCTCGGTCCGGACCTTAAAGCAGCCTCCTTTTCTGATTAGTATAGTGGCTTTGATTGGGGGTAATGGGACCCGCTTCCCGCCTAGGGTTTTATATGATTGCCGGGTTTCTTTCAAATGATTTGCAAGAGGAATAACTAAAAAACCAAGACAACTTTATTCTAAGATGAAAAACTTTGAATTAAATCTCGACCTAATCCAACTCTCGGATAATGCTGATTTTATGATCTAAATGATAATTATTCAAATTTCGTGATGATTTAGATCAATCACGTACTTAATAGAATTAATACTTTTATAAGATAATCCTTTGAGAAAATAGTTAATCAAAGGAAGATGTAAAACATATCACATATATTCTGATGACTTACATATAAAACAAATCAATTTCTATTCCGATATCACACAATAAGTGCAACTCATACTTCAAAATTAAAATAATTGATTTCATACATAATTCATGAAAACTAGATTTCACTAGTGTTAAAACAGTAGCTTAGCATACACGATAATAGTACCGTAAGTGTGTTGTCCTCGCTCTATCCGACTCGTTGATAATAGGCCACAATCAATCTTCTATCAATAAGTCATTCAAAGAATACAATAGTGCATCAACAAGTGATCAACCAAGATGATATATAATTGAAAGACCATGTTCCATTATCTTATCAAGACATCCACAAATTGCGTAATGTATTCTTTGTAAATGTGTTCTTAATAAAATTCGGACCCTTTCTCAAATGTATGAGAAGGGTTTAAATACTATATTAACTACTTACAAAAAAATAGATTGTACAAAATATCTATGAGGAGTGTTTCAAACAACCTTCCTCATTCCTAGTATCTAATTGCTAAAATTGAATTGCCAAAACAAACATTAACTCAAAGATCATGCTTGATGATAAAGGTTGCCGCCCGTTTTTTGTCTACAAATATCAAACATCGTCAAACTTCAGGAGGCTTCCCGAATCGTGTTTTCATTTGTCTAGTCAATATAGCATCAAGTAAAAGTGGCAACATTTTCTCGTATGGAACGAGAGAACAATTCAATGTCATTATTTGACTATGAGGTTTAACCAAGAGTTGCCAACATGCTTCCCAATTAGTATTTTTTAGTCATGAAATTGTTTCTTCTCGTATTTGACCTATATTTTTCCAATTTTGTTCCAATATTTTGATATCGTAACTTATTTAGGATCTCCTTCTTTAATTAAACCGGAAGTATGTAACATATGCTTAATTTTTTCGGCGCTCGATATGCCCGATGCCCTAGCTTACACAAGCACTCGCTTGTTTTACATGTATCCTCACTTCTTTTGAAAGAGAATTTATTATAAGTTTCTTTGATCTTTGGGAGATTTGATCTTCTCCCTTCCCTCCTCGAATCCTACCATTCAATATAGTCAGAAATTCTTGGTATTGAGTTCATTAAACTCGCCTTCGATCAATGACCGTATTAGTCAATTGTTCACCGATTTCCAAATGTGGAACTATGTTCGACATTTGTAAAACAAACAAATCTAGTTGTTTTGAGAGTGGGGCATTTAATTCCAATGCTTCTTTAATGAATTCCTCTACAAAGAGGAAATCTTTCCACTTTATAAGATTTTCTCTCAATTTTTAATCGTTGTGTTCTTACCGGATAAACTATTTTCATGACTTATCTTAAGTATTTCCATATCTTGGTCGTAATTTAAAAAGTTGATGCTCGGCCTTTTGATTCAGACTATTCCTTTTCATCCAAATTGTTGTTGTAGTTGCATTATTTTATCATGCTTCTCTCGAACCAAAATGGATACTTCAACTCGCTTTGTCCATTGTTGCGGTAGTGTATGCTCCAACTAATTGTGATAGCCGAGTTAGGTTGTCGATTGTCTAACATGGTGTCTTCCATACGCATTCCAGCGATCTCATTACCTAGGGGTGTTTCAATCCTTCTTCTCTTTCTCTATTTCCCCGACTACGGCTTTGCGAAATAGGGTCAGAGAATACATCCAATGGAGGGATACTTCGGCTTACCTTTAGAATAATTTCAAGTAGAACAGAATAACTTTTGTGGAGCTTGTCTCAGACTTTCAAAGGGTTTCTTTGTTGAAACTATCCGACCCTAGGGAGTCTAAAATCCTATCTTTTTTCCGTGTGATGATCCCTGGGGTATCCATCAATGTATTACTAACCGAAGTCCACAATTTATCTAGCTCACTTTGATTCGTGAACTCATTCTTCTATTCTAATCACTCGCTTTGGTTCATCATTTAACTAGTAATCGTGGATATTTTGTGGAATATGCTTGGAGTCTTTGCTCTCTATACTCATGGAATCTTTGTAATTTCTCCGGGTTTAGATTCAATTTGACAAATTTTTGAACTTCTTCAAAAGTTTCAACATTGCAAAACATCTTCAAATATATCATTTGTGTGTATGAAAGGTTTGATTTTGACCGATCGAGTAAATTTATTAGCGATCTTCTCTTGGTCGAATTACCTCGCGTAGAACAGGGAGTCAAAAGCTGAATTTTCCGGCATTATTTCGACGCATGATTGAAATTGTTGAGAGAGTAACGGAACCACACCGAATTGGGAAACTTGGCCATAAATATTTTTTATTATCTTTCTATTTTATTAATTCCATTGTCACCGCCTTGGTAAGCCACTTCTCTTGCCATTAGTTTATCTTAAACACACAGAGGAAGCACATGTGGAGGAGCGGAGCTTTCCTAATACCTCGATGTATGAAAATGATTCTTCAATGAAACATCTTCCTATCATTCTAGATCTATGATGGCTTCCTTAGTTAACTTGGGGCTCTCTCTATCAAACATTAATTGATGTAATGGTAACACAACCCCATAAATATAACCAAAGTGGAAGTGTGGTATGTAAAATGATGTTCCCATATCTATTTATGACTTAATGAATAGGGTAGGGTCCTCAAGAGTCCATTTCCAACCCATAATTAGAAAGTCATGGAGAAACAAATGGCATCAAAAACATATGCACTCATGAAAAATTGGGGAACGGCTTTGGAAGAACTAACCTAGCCTAGCGATATTCATTAATCGCTTTGGCTAGGTTTTTGGAAAGAATGGTTGCCCAATTCATGATGTGAGAATTAACACAGAGTCAATCAAGGAACCAATTAATAGAAAACTTGGTATTACTGTGAGACCATATAACTGCATAATTGATGTCGCAAAATTGTAGGGATTTGCAAGTGAAGCAATATGATACATAGTTGATCTATCATGTCAACTTACATTCAATTTTCTCCACCAACCTTTGAATCATTTTGAAAGGGTCTTCATTTTTCTGCAAATTTTTTCAACAAAACTAGCTATCATAGATGTCTTTTGGTCGTTAGCTTTGTACATGACTTTCAAATCTTCACTTCCGAAAGAACTCAATATTTCCATCCCTAATGGTTCTAAATCATTCTGCCTTTAATTGTTGAATTCTCAACCACCCATCTTATCATATCAAGATATGGTAAAAGGTTTAAGCCATACATATGTGAAGGAAGGAGCATGCGACATCTTTAAACCGTAAATTTGAGGGCTTTGCATCATCGCTAGCCTGCCTTAACCTCCACTACTTCAGGTTTTTCATTTTCGAGGATAAGATAGATGGCTTGCCACGTTGTATCACCTCCATCTACAAGTAAACAAGATTCTTTGATTGCGTATTTTACATTTCAAGACATTCAAATTCCGCAACGCCTTGATTGCCGTGTTTCGCATTACTTTGGGTATGGACATCTTCAAGAAAAATCCCTATTTAATAGAGAGTAACGATCAAATGATGAAAGATATAGTGAAATGACCAATTTTAAAAGAAAAGATCCGGGAAGTAGTTACCATTAATTAGTCGTGAATAAAATAATAATTGTTCACATTGGGATGATGAAACATGATTAATTATTTCATTATGATTTATTTTCACATTAAACCTTTCATTAAACCATGTCAAGTCCATTTACTCATGCATTTTTTGAACTTGTTTTATGAAGCGAATTTCTTTAACAAGCTTTAAATTTATCCGATATGCTATTTCGCAAAATCGCAAAAATCGCTTTCTACCTAGATATCGCAACATCGAGCATTGGTAAGTCATGTTTTAAGTTTTAAATGTATATATGCGATGTAAGGCGTTTATGATGCCACTTATGAAGCTCAAATCACAAAAATCGCAATCGGATTTTATGTTTTGCATAACTTTTTAATGGGAAAAAAATTATGCAAGATGCGATTGCGATAAGGTGACTACAAAGATATGAAAATGGAATTTATTAATTTATTTTGTTTTACTTTTTAAAAACAACAATTTTTCGAGTTTGATTTTTTTTTTATTCAAAATGAAAAATACATTTTTAAAGAAGGGTCCCTATTTATATTGTCAAAATTTTAAACTATTTTGAAAATAAAAATGGGGTGGGAGGGGGTGTTGTTGCATAGCACAACAAATGGCGATTTGATGGGGTTAAACCACATTCCCAATTTTCGCATTATTTCAACCTCAATCCGTGTGTAAAATACCTCCAAAATTTCTCGCCCAATCTACTTCACAACTTCGGCAAACTCAACTCCGTTCTTATGTCGTAATCGGCGAATTTAACAAATAAATCTCGAGAGTTTTTTATATCTCAAATCCGAGAGATTTGAGATATGAAATTTCAAGGTTTATTATATGTATGTAATATCTCATACAATGCAACATTCACTTATGGGAGCTCTACTCTCAACTAATGGTCACCGTCAGACGATAACACGTCCGATATAAATCAACCATACCATATATACCTTCGCCATTAACTAAAACGCTATTCCACCATTAGCATATGCAATTTTTATATGCGCATCGGGGAGTATGTCAATATATATATCGATGTTCTCTTTCTATCTAAGCATTATGACAAAACCCAACAAATTTTGGACCCCACTTACAACCAAAGGCTCAACCTCATTCGTAGTCTCTGAGCTTAATTAAGAGGAAATCCTTAACTAGCCACAACATACGACTATTCACTTTGTAACCCTAGACTTTACATGATGTTCCACATATATATAAAATAAACTTGTGTCAATGCAAACAACATGCCATACCTTGTTAAACCCGCAAAATGTAGTTTATCCTTCGTGTTACTTGATGTGCGACCACCGTTCCATGAGCCACCCCCGTACCGTAACGCGCGTACATCGATATCGTGTTGATTTCACCGTTGATAGTTAACACGCGATAGGCACACGACAGAGCGCTCCAACCTCGCTTAAGACCACATTGTCACTTCCTAGCATATATCGTTCGAATTGTAAATACACTACCGTCTTGAATTAACGGAAAATCATCGCGTCAGTTCCAAACCCATCACACGGCTCGTTACAACGCTCGTGGTTCCTCCTTCTCTCTCGTGTTCCGTCGTGCTTCAACAACGTTTCATTTGTAGTCAAACCACTTCGTCGCACAAATTTAATGTTTCATTTCGAATCATGCCATCGCTTCGTAATTTTGAATGAGATTAATGTCCCTCCTTATCCATCACGACACTTTTAACTCAAACCACACGGCGATGGCATAACCTCTCATCTTCTATCATAATCTCTAACTCCATTATGGAGCTTCTTCCCTGGGCACCGTAGGTATCCTTTGCCCATTATGAAATTGGCCACATTGGCCAAATTCCAAATACTCAATTACGCTCCCTTTGTCTACCAAAGCCGTGAAGTAATGCCATAACCTCCCATACATCAAAATTAACCAAGGTCATTGGCTGCGTAGGTCCAAATCCATTCTCACATACTATATATACATCAATTCCTCAACGCAGAACTAAAATTTCCATCCATGAATAAATCAATGTACACTTAAGACCAACAGAATGTGCGCATGTTAGCAAAATGGGTTCTTCATATAAATGAAATTTCACAATTCTTTCCTCGTCCCCGCCGCATCTTCAAAGTTGATGGCCTTCTATTCTCCCAATTGCCCCCTCTCTCGGCTTCCTAACACTATGCATCGGCAGTCTCGATCAGCTACAGAGGTTTATTTTTATACATATTAAATCAATCGATTCAGTTTCCCACAATCACTAGACAAATTCTCTAATCCTAATTTTTAGCCCGAACCTCTAATGGACCGAAACTATCATCACTTCCTATGCCCACTAATCATTCGAGCGCTTACATTTATCTAAAATTAACTAAAAATAACCCAATTATGAATAATTACATAGGGGAAACAAGACATGAGACCCTCTTATGTTTATTTATGTACACAAAAGTTGTTTTGAGCCTAATGCCCCCATCGACTCTCCAAGTTAAAATAGTTCACAGATCTCCTCGATCATGTGCTTTCATCTTCGTCTTCCCGATCCCACACCTTGTTCTACAACCGGTCATCATCTGTCAGTAGCCGTTCTTCCTTTGTATCTTCCAGTTTCCATATCTTGGTCCGCATCTTTGCACTTGCTACACCCCCGCGTCCGTGACTATCTTCTTCGCCGTCGCTATTTCTCTCCGTTTCCCTGATGATGTCCTTTTATGAGGCATCTTCTCGCTTCATTTTTTCTTATAAATTCAATTTCTCGTCTAATCTTTCCTCCGACTACCGTAATCTTACTTTCGTTTGTTGCACTCTTATTTCTTCAGTTCTTATTGCTGCCATATTCGCCACCCAATCATCCAGCATACCCTCTCTCGCAATGCTGAAATTCTTGCTCGCCGGCAACACTCCACCTGTTGCTTCAACCTCTCTCCGCAACACTCCGAGTTGTTGTTTTGGGCATTCCACACTCTTTCTCGGATGTTTTGTGCAAGCATTTATCCATCTATTTTGTGCTTGCTTCTCATTGTCAACATGCCGTAATTTGAACTCGTGATGTTCTTCTTCTTCTTCCTAGTAGAAATCTTCAACAATTGCCTTCCTTTTTTCTTGCATTACTTCAAGCTCTTTAAGTGATGTGCATTTCATTTTCCATCGCAGCAAAACTCGATTTTCTACCACCGTGTTGCCCCAAAATTCTACCATATACAAATTTTCTTCTCTTTAACCTTCTCTTGGCTATTCGAATAAGCCGATTCTTTTATGCTACCAATAGCACCAAAGTTCCGCACATGAGACATGATTGTCTCATCTCCATTCTTCAACTTCTCATCTTCAATTTCGCAATCCCCCCAATTCTCAAAATTGAGGTTTTCTTGTATAGAATCCTCGATTCATCATGACCTTCCGCAACTCAAATTCTCCATTCCGTGACTAAAATATTTCGCAATTCTCCTCTTCCTTCTCTTCCACTGACCGCCCAATGCCGCCAATTTGATCTTCAAGATCAAATGGATTTGTTATCAAACAATTGTCAAAACAAAATTCATAAGGCCCCGCAGCCTTTCTCTCTTCTCCGTCAACATCTCGCATGCCGTCCCAACTTTATTTCTTCTCAACTCTGCGCACATCGTATCGTTGATTCCAATTCTTCAAACATATCTTGAGACCACTACCTAGTCTCTCTTCCGCACCATCCTTCCGCAAGGATGTCTTTATGCCTAGTTCACAAAAATGAACCTCTCATCTTCAACCATCTCTCGTCCTTACCATCTAAACACCTCCTCTATGGTTCTATCCTCCGCTTCAGAACACTTAATTCATGCCACAATCTTGCACCCTCCGAGAAAACATCTTCAACATCTTCACTATCTTCTCACTACTATCACCTACCTTTCATCATAATAGAATCCTAATTTCTCATCTCCGCAAAAAAACTTCCACTATCTCCGTCCATCACTCCTTACTTGGCCATTTAACAAAAGCGCTTGTCATTATCGCATTAATGGCAAGTTCACTATCATCAACCTCATTGAAATAATCTTTCTATAAAATAAGGAATTAATGAATTCTCTCGCCGCACTAACGCAATCTCGATCTTCATCTCGAAAGGTACTCATCTTATTCGTTTGGCAACAAATGCGCATCATTCATCATAGTTCCATCATGTGAACTGCCTTCATCAACACCTCGCATTCATACACAACTTGTCGCTTGTAAAAACACAAGACCTCATGTATCCATTTGATTATTTGATCACCAAATCTTCTTGTTGTCCCAAGTCTTTCATACACCTCGCAGATTCTTCAAGAGTCTCTTCTTCAATTTCTTCAAGTTGTCCAACTTCCACTTCTGCTACCATCATATGCTAAATCTCCTCTCGCTTTCAACATGTTGGAAAGTAGAATCTTTCTCCAACTCGTGCATGGACATCTTCAAAACATGTAGTCGCTCCACCTTCTTTCTTAGTGACAACATCACAGCTTGTTTATCTCCATATGGATTTCTTGCAACATACAAAATATGTCGTATGCAAGGCTTTGGACCCCTTGGTCCCACTTGAAGCTTCAGCTCCAAGTTCCTCTCCAAATACTCAATCATTCCGAGCATTTCTTCCTTCTTCGAGCATCCATCATTTGCTCCTTCTCCTCGTGGTCTCTCGCCATTTTACCTTCTTCTTCATGAGCCACCCAATCCCTTCCGGTTTTCCTCTTCATCCTCTGCAAATTTCATAAAGCCGGCCATTGATCTCACCATCTCCTTCCAATATTCTTCATCGCTGAGTTCTTCCTTATGCCATTTGCTTTGGCATCTTCCCTCACTCTTTGCCGTGGATTCTCTAACCCCCATAATCTCTCGCTATGGCGACGCAGCTTGCCTTTCCTCCATGATTTCTTCACTCACAAGTTGCACCAAGCCTCTCACAGTCAAACAAAGCTCTCTCGTTGCCAACCACCCCTCACCAATCCCTTCCTCCGAACCCGCCTTTTGGCAAGTACCGGTCCCTTATCCGTTGAACCTTATGAGCACTCTTCTTCCGCTCTCTAGGATTCACCAGAATCCTCTCCAAGAACACCTCCGTTCTTTTGTCATCTAAATTTGCGTTGGGAATCTTCCAGTTCGCCACACTTTTCTTCACCAACTCTGTTGGATTCTTCTCATCACTCGTTCTCAAGCTTCTCCCCGAGATTCTTCCTCAATTGCTCGCACTCGCACTCGCAAACAATACCTTCGAAACCGCAGTTCAAATAAGGCTCCTCATCTCACCTCTCAAGATCCCTGAATGATCTTGCTTCTTTTCTCTCACCTCGCACCGCAACTCTATTTGTTGCAATCTTCAAGACCTTTTTTTTTCAACCCGTATTCCCACATCCGGAGACCTTCTCAATACATGCTTCTTCAAATAAAATCTCGCAAATTTTCTTCGTTAAAATGTATTTTTAAACATCAACTTCGCTCACCGGCATTTCAAGCTAACTTTTCAAAGAGCTAATTAAATTCTAGCTTTGATACCACTATGATAAGCGAAAACTCATATTCCCGCCGATTATTTCAACCTCAACTGCGGTGGTAAAATGCCTAAAATTTCTTGCCCAATCAACTTCACAATCCCTCGGGAAAACTCAACCCGTTCTTATGTCCTGGACCGGCAAATTTAACAAATAAATTCGAGAGCTTTTATATCTCAAATATGAGAGATTTAAGATATGAATTTCAACGTTTATTATATGTATGTAATATCTCATACAATGCAGCTTAGATTCACTTTTCTATGGGAAAGCTCTACTCTCAACCAATGGTCACCGTCATATTCATAACACGTCCTTGATATAAATCAACCATACCATATATACCTTCGCCATTAATTAAAACGTTATTCCACCATCAAGATATACAATTTTTATATAAAGATCGTAGTATGTCAATATATATATTGACAGCCTTCTTCTCGTTATCGGAAGCATTATGACAAAACCCAACAAACATTGGACCCCACTTACAACTAAAGGCTCGACCTCGTTTGTAGTTCGTATCTAATTAAGAGGAAATCTCAATCAGCCACAACATACGACTATTCACTTTGTAACCCGGGACTTTATATGATGTTCAAAGCACACATATATAAATAAACTCGTGTCAATGCAAACAACATGCCATACCTTTGTTAAACCCGCAAACCGTAGTTTATCCTTCGTACGGATGTGCGACCACCGTTCGATGAGCCGAAATTTCAGATCGACTTCGCATACATTGATATCGTGTTGATTTCACCGTTGATGAAGCACCCGCGATAGGCACGCGATGAAAGCGGTTTCTCCAACCCACTTAAGACCACGTGCCGCCCCTAGCATATATCGGTTCGAATTGTAAATACAACACCGTCTTGAATTAACGCGAAATTGTCGGGTCGGTTCCAAACCCACCGTCAACGTTCGTCGCCGCCGCGTCTTCTCCTTTTCCCTTCGTGTTCCGTCGTGCTCTTTAACAACGTTTCATTTGTAGTCAAACCGCTTCGTCGCACAAACATTGGTAATACTTGATAGATTATTTCTCTATGATTATGATAAACAAGCTCGTGATGAGACATATTTTCTTTTCGTAGCTCGTATATTGTATATATTTCTTTTCTTTTTCGAATTATACTTTCAAGAAGAAATTTTATCGATGTGGGATGAATCATTAGCTCGCTTAAGAGTTATGGATGATAATTGTAGAGCGGTAGATACCTTTCACAGAGAATACTTGCTAGGTTAAAGGTTTCTTTTCTTAACCGAGACATAACATCTATATTTTATGACATTAAGAGTCATTTCGTAAAAAGTAAATGTCTTTAGTAAATTTCAAATATTTCAAAGAAATAAGGTTTACTCAATTTTCATAGTTATAATCTTCTTTTTTACTTTACTTACTTATAGAAGCTTAAAAATCAAATAAATTTATCGTAAATTTTAAAACTTTGAATCAACCAAAAATGATGTTATTTTTAACTTTTATTTTCCTAAAGCAAAATGAAATTTAAAGCTTGATTTATAAGAGAAATATTTTTTAAGAATTTGACCATTCACAAAAAGGGAGTCTTTCTTACCTAATAAGTCTTGTAACAAAAAGGTAGATAAGCCTATTTTTCTATGATTTAAAATGGACCAAGCCATAGTCTTTGGAATTTGGTATGTTTACCTTTTCTTTCTATGCCTTATCCCATTTCA
This sequence comes from Pinus albicaulis, assembly GCA_034641835.2. Taxonomy (NCBI): domain Eukaryota; kingdom Viridiplantae; phylum Streptophyta; class Pinopsida; order Pinales; family Pinaceae; genus Pinus; species Pinus albicaulis. The sequence goes on along the minus strand of JAXQQM020081998.1, from coordinate 45,985 downwards.
AAACAAGGTCTCCTATTTCAAAAAGCTTTTGGCCGGTAGATGTTGTGTCAAATGAGGCTTTAACTATTTGTTGATGATGAGAGTATGAGCTGATTTTCTCTTCTTCCATTTAAGAATTTGATTCGGTTCGTTGAAGGGAAGAAAAGGTTTTTCATCAATAACCGCACTAAAGCAAATGATGGTATTGTTATATTTGTGGGTATAAATCGCTTCTTTCCCATAAACTAATACAAATGGATAAGTACCTATTAGAGGTCAAGATTCTATCTCGCCCAAAGAGCAAATAGTGCTTTGTGCCAATTTTTTATGATTTTGTTCCCATGCTTCTGCTCATGATTCGATAAGGTTTTTGTATTTCAGAGATTCAAATTTCAATCCATTACCCCCGCGTATAATAGTTAGCCGAGTATTTTAATTTAAAACGTCTTTTCAAAGTGAATTCTATCATAGCATTTCCGCAAAGTAAGATGCATTGTCAAATATCAAAGTCATGAGACCAAACCCGGTGATTATGAACCGATCAATAAAAACTGTGAATATTTTGTGTATTAACCACCTTAATGGGATAGTTTTCCACTCATTTTGTGAAATAATCTATTGCGCTTAGAATATACTTATGTTGTTTAGAAGAGCTTGGAGTTATTTCACCTATGATATCTAACCCCCATTGTTCAAATGGTTGTTGGATATTTATTAGTTTTAGTGGAAATGTTGCTTCTCTTTCTCTTCCCGCCGCAAGCTTGACATAATTGCATTTTCTCATATTCGTGTGCATCTTTAAATAGAGTTGGCTAATAGTAACCAACATGCAAAAGATTTTTTATGAGCCGTGGTGTTTCCTCCGAAATGACCTCCACCAGTCCAGATAATGTAAATTTCGGTGACAACTTTTCACTTTCCGCTTTCTAAAAATATCTTATATATGTATAATCATAATTCTTCCTAAATAACACATCATCTATCGCCTGATATTGATTTGTTTTAAGCCTTAGAGCACGCTTTGCCGTGTAATTGAGATATAATGGAGCATATCCATTTTTTAGGAAAAATTTCGCATCAACGTATTGTGACCGAGAATCATTTAGGCTTACCTAAGACAATTGTATTTCATTTGATTGACTTTGCTGGTAAATGAGAGGCTCCAATTAACATCCTACAAAGACCTTCGACCTTTAACAATTTTAGCAGGATGTATCTCTACATCATATTCTTGAAGTGCAAGAACCCAATTTGCTCTCTTTCTCTCCTACCTCTCATTGGATTAATAATTGCCTTTACCTACTGGAAAGGTTACTATTATTTTAGTATGTGTTTTTAGGAGAAAAGGTCTGAAATGTTTGAAGCAAACATAGCAAAAGCCTCGTTTTTTCCATACCGAATACTTAATTCAACACCTTGAAGGTTAGAACCGAAAAAAGAAAATAGGTGCTTCAATGTTTTTATCATTTAGTTGTGTCAAACCGATGCATATGATGTATCGTAAGAGAATGTGTATAATACAAAAATGGATTAAGAAAATTGGGAGTTGTTAAAGAAGGAGCCGATGATGGCTTTCTTAATCAACTCAAAAGAATTTCTCTCATCTTTTCCCCATTTAAAAAGTGAATTTTTCTTGATCATTGATCATAGGGTAAGATGATTTCAGAAAAATCGTGTTAAACCTTTTTACAAAATTAATTTGTCCTAAAAATGATTGAATTTTTTTTTTATTGTGCAGGTATAATATTTTGATTTCTGAATCCTATTAGGATCAATATGGATTCCTTTTTTGGAGAGTTAATGAACCCTAATAATTTACCTTCTCCGATAAGGTGAAATAACATTTTTGGATTCAAGGAAATGTCGAATTTTTTACATCTTTCAAAAATATGTTTTAGTTGATTAACATGATTGTTTCTACAAGCTTGGCATAGACAAGAGAATGTCATCTAAGTATATAACAACCGAGTTGTCGATTAGTCTCCGAAAGCTATATTCATAGCACGTTAAAATGTAGCACCAGCATTAATCATCCCAAATGGCATTCTTTGGTATGCGTATGTTCCCCACCTTGTTCTAAATGTTGTCTCTAATCTATCATCCGGATGTACCATAACTTGATTGTATCCCGAAAATCCATCGAGAAAAGACATCAATTCGTATCCCGTAACCGACTACAATAATTGCTCCATGGTATGCAAAGGAAAATTATCATTTTGGCAAGTTTCTTATTCAAATTTCGAAATTCTATGCAAATCCTAATGTCTCCATTCTTCTTTTCAATCGGGACCATGTTCGAGCACTCATTTCGAATGTCTAATAGGAAAAATAATTTTGGCTTTAAGCATTTTTTTAATTCGTATTTAATCTAACTTTCTAAGATTGGGGTGGATCTTTCTAAGTTTTTGCCGAATGGGCTTGTCATCTAAGATCATAGGCATAGTATGCCGAATTATATAAGTATCATATGTCTTGAGATCCGAATAATCCCATGCAAAAAGATATTTTTCTATGTTTTCGCAACTTAATGAATGACATCCTTTTCTTAAGGTTTTAACCAAGAACTAGGTTAATGTTTTGAGGTTTTTCCGGTGTACCAAGATTAATCAATTCTAATTTTAAAGTAGAACTCTAGGGTTTTTGAATTGGTAATCTTCTGAACCTATCTTTCAAATCATAGAGATCTTCCATTTTTGACTCGTCGATTTTGTGAATTTGATTAGCATTTTGTTTATTTTCAACTGTAAGCCATGTTCATGTTCATCTACGATTTGACCCTCGTAAGATCCGTCCGATGTAAGAAAGTTCACTATATCCGCATCGTTATTACCCAATTTGTTACGTTATCATGAATGGAAGGCCTAAAATTAACTCAAATTTAAAAAAAGAAAAAAAAAAATTAAATAAATAAATAAATAAAATAATAATAAATAAATAAATTAATAATAATAATAATAAATAAATAAATTGGCTAAATTCTTCGATGGTATTAGCTTAGATGCCATTAGCAAGTAAATCAAAGACTTGCATTTTGTGGCCTCAGGAACTCGAGATATTGAATGCAAAAAAATGGATGTAAGGCTTTGAGCTAAAGCTTGATAGTGTTTCAAATGTCCATAAATACAATGAATTGTGCTTCGACTTGTCTAACAATTATCTCAGACTCCATATACCGCAAATAAGTTAACATTTAATCCAATAGCTTTGTACGTATTCTGTATCAATGTTTCATATTCAACATATTATTCGTGCATTGAAATTCGAGTCCGCAAGCTAGCATTGTTTTCTCCGTCGTATCGATTAAAACGCACCGTCTCGCACCATCTTCTCATTTTGAACCATCAAAGTATAAAGTCCAAAACAAAGAATGTTTTGAAATCTTATTACCAAGATTACTGACATTTAGAAGTGTTCGTTTGAGAAAAGTTTTCAATTTGATAAATAAGACTATTTATTGAAAAAGGTGAAATCGGGTATTTGAACGATCCAAGAAACTATCTACCGAGTAATTTGCAATATTATTAGTGAAAGCTACAGGTTCATTTGTTTGTTCAAGTTCGTGATCATATGTTTCATAAAATTTCCACGATCAAATCTCGATTTGATTTGGTTTACCATTGTACGGTAACCACATATGTGACCAATCTGTGAGTTTTTAAATATCCATGTAACTTGTCGACCAATCCCTACTTAAAATAAGACCATCAAATTCAAGGATATCTACGACAAAAATGTCAATTACTTGTAGTACCTTGGATTGGATGATAATTCCAATGGATACGACATCATTTCTCCAATGACCTCGACTTTTGTTCTATCTAATTGAACTATATGTACAACAGATTTTCGAGGAGCACATTCAGCTTTAGTACACCGTTCTTCACATGATGTTTGAAGAAGCTCCTCGAAGCAATAAGACAATTATGAACATTTTGTTGTAAATCACATAAGTCAAAAGTAAAGGGGAGGAGTGTGAGAAATAGATCTATCATTAATTAAAACAAGATCATCAGGATTTACTTTGTTTGAAGATGATGAGGTTTTCCCATATGTTTAGAAGCTTAAACAGAATTCCTGGTTGTATAGGATCTACAAGATTGCTTTGAGTTCTTCCGAGTACAATTTTATGTTGTTGTTTGAGTTTGGTCATTTGCGACGAAATGTTTGCTTTGGTATTTTTCACATGTTCAACTATATTATATTCCACTCGTATCTAAAACTATTAAAGTTTTGGAAGTTTTAAGAGGATCTAGTGAAACAGGATATGTCCTAATAATCTTAGATTTTTTGGCTATCGTTTCCTTTGTGGGGAGAGATTTCTATTTTTGATTTGATATAGTTGAATCAAGGAAGATTTACTTCGTAGACATAGTAATAACTTCTCCTTCTTCTTCTATAGGGAGAATGAAATCCCATAACCTATCTTACCAACTTCTTCTTAGACTCTAGTTCCAATTCAGATGGTGAGAGATCTTCGCATCTTGATCGATCTCGCATTTGAAATCACATTTGGAGGTTGAGAGAGTGAGAAGAAGGGTTTTTTCAAGTATGGGCGATAAGGATTTCTAGGCACCGATGTGTCAACAACCTCGTTTTTTTTATCTCAATCATGTCATTTGACATAGTTTTTAACACTTTTTGAAGACCTTCAAGATCGAATGGATATTTCGAGATTTTCTTTTTTTGGAATCTTCGACTAAATGTTACTTTCTTTGATTTCCTATCTTCTATCTCCCGATCGTTTTTCCAAAAGCTAAGATTATTTTCTGGACAAATGGTGAGCTTCTTTCATGTTTTCTAAAAGGGTAGCTTTATCACTTTATCTACAAAAATAACTATATTAGAAGGCAAAGAAGAAATATACCACTCTATTTGTACATTGACACAAGCTTGGAAGTGGTTGGGATTTTATTTAATAACTTATTAAATCAAGATTTGAAATGTTTGATCCTTTTCGCTCGAGTTTGTTTTTGCTACTGGAAAGAGAATTATTTTAAGATACAATGCTTCTATCATCTCCAAATTTTACAAGGAAAACTTGTTTAAAAGCTGCTCAATCTGCAATAGATCCGCCTGAAGTGAAAAGTACCGTGATTCTGTTGATCCTTGTAAGGTATAAGGGAACAATATTACTACAATATCTTCATGAGCAACTCCATTAAGATTCAAGGGCAAATATAAAATTATTGATATGTTATTCAAGAGGAAGACCATCATTTGGATTATATTTAGGTAGTCATTTTTCTCGGATGATCCGGAAGGGCATGTGGATTTGCAATCAACATAGCACCGTAATTAGTCCACAAATAATTAGCCGCAATTGGATTTTAAGTTTGCGAATATACAAAAGCAGTATCTGTAAGTAGGGGGAATGGATGTAGAACTTACAACTAGAAATACCAAAAGATTATTTGTGATAGTACCGATTGTTTGAGTAGAACAAATGGAAGCAATAGGAAGATGAAGATTGAGTAAGAGGATGAGGAAGTAACCGAAGGGAAAGATGACATGATTTCACTTGTATCTAACTTAGATCCGGGCATAAAAATTTTTTGCGATGTGATTCTATTGGGAACCAAAAGGAGTGAACGCTCCCACTTTGATCACATACCGCTCTTTAAATAGGGAAGTAACGATTTCTTCAAAAGTCAGATTAAAGGTGATTTTCAGCGTAAATAGATATTCCTTCTAATTTATGAATTAAAGATTGAACTTCGGGATACTCGGTATAACAAATTTTGAAGGAGACGATTGTCGAGATATTTCAAGGAATGAGGAGAAGGTTTCTACAATTTATGATTTCGAGTTGGTGATTTAGAGTCCGATCGATAGTTGTAGGATGTTTTGGGGGAGATCGACTTTATGAGGGCTTCTAGTTTGAGGTTTACATTTGTATGCCATTCATAGTCGTTCTTCTAGCGCTAAAATGCTGAGGCTTCGAAACTGTGGCAACAAACAAGGGGGATAACCACCCTAGCCTAGACCTTAAAGCAAAATTCTTTTCTATTTGGGATAGTGGTCTTGGATTAGGGTAATGGGACCATTTCCGGCCAGTTTTGTATGATTGTTGGGTTTTTCTCAAATGATTTGAAGGAAGAATAACTAAAAAACTAAAACAAATTTATTCTAAAATGATAATTTTTGAATTAAGTCTAATCTAATATAACCCGGGATAATGCTAATTTTATGCGATCTAGAATGATATATATTCAGTCTGTGATGATTTAGATCAATCACATACTTAATAGAATTAATACTTTTGTAAGATGATTCTTTTGAGAAATAGTTAATCAAAAGAAGATGTGAAAACATATCGCATATATTCTGATGATCATATATAAAACAAATCAATTTCTATTCTGATATCACACAATAAGTGCAACTCATACTTCAAACAGAAATAATTGATTTCATACATAATTCATGAAAACTAGATTTACCACTAGTGTTAAAACAGAGTTTAGCATACACGATAATAGTACCAGAAGTGTGTTGTCCTGCTCATCTGACCAGTGATAATAGGCCACAATCAATCTTCTATCAATAAGTCATTCAAAGAATACAATAGTGCATCAACAGTGATCAACCAAGATGATATATAATTGAAAAGACCATGTTCCATTATCTTATCAAGACATCCACAAACTTACAGTAATGTATTCTTTGTAAATGTTCTTAATAAAAATTCTGGACCCTTCTCTAAATGCATGAGAAGGGTTTAAATACTATATTAACTACTTACAAAAATAGATTGTACAAAATATCTTATGAGGAGGTTTCAAACAACCTTCCTCATTCCTAGTATCTAATTGCTAAAATTGAAATTGCCAAAACAGATTAACTCATGATCATGCTTGATGATAGGCTAGTGTCAGCTCTGCTTTTTTGTTCACAAATATCAAACATTGGTTGAACTTGTGGAGGCTTCCCGAACTGTGTTTTCATTTGTCTAGTCAATATAGCATCAAGTAAAAGTGGCAACATTTTCTGTATGGAATCTAGAGAACAATTCAATGTCATTATTTGACTATGAGGTTTAACCAAGAGTTGCCAGTATGCTTCCCAATTAGTCTTCTTCAGCTGTGCAATTGTTTCTTCTCATATTTGACTTGTAGTTTTCCAACTTTGCTGCAATATTTTGAGATCAGGAATTAATTTAGGATCTCCTTCTTTAATTAAACCGGAAGTATGTAACATATGCTTGATTGTTTTGACAATTCTCTTTGATATGCCTGATGCTCTAGCTATTGCCAATTCTGCCTGTTTTAACTATGTATCCCAGTCAGTAAAGAGAATATCTTTATTAATTTCTTTGATCTTTGGGAGATTTGATCTTCTCCCTTCCTCTGAATCCTGCCATTCAATATAGTCAGAAATTTTGGTATTGAGTTCATTAAACTCAATTCTCTGATCAATGACTGTATTAGTCAATTGTTCACTGATTTCCAAATGTGGAACTATGTTTGACATTTGTAAAACAAACAAATCTTGTTGTTTTGAGAGTAGGGCATTTAATGTCAATGCTTCTTTAATGAATTCCTCTGCAGTAGGAATGCCTTCATACTTTATAAGTTTTTCTCTCAAATCTTTAATCAGTGTGTCTTTGCCGGATAAGTCATTTCCATGACTTATCTTAAGTATTTCCATCTCTTGCTGTAATTTAAAGAGTTGTTGCTCGGCCTTTTGATTCAGACTATTCCTTTCTTCATCCAGTTGTTGTTGTAGTTGCATTATTTTATCATCCTTCTTTAGAACCAAAATGAATACTTCGGTTGCTTTGTCCATTGTTGTGGTAGTATATGCTCCAGCAAATTGTGATAGCCGAGTTAGGTTTTCGATTGGGTTCGACGTGGTGTCTTTCCATACAACTTCCATGATCTCATTACCTGGGGGTGTTTCAATCCTTCTTCTCTTTCTCTGTTTCCTGACTACAACTTTATGAATAAGGCTGTAGAATACATCTAATGGAGGGATATCAGTTACCTTTAGAATAATTTAAGCATTAGGAAATGCAGGAATAACTTCTGCATCTTGGGAGCTTGTCTCAGGATTTGCAGTGGTTTCTTTTGCTGAAACTAACTGACCTTGGGGAGTCTGAAATCCTGTATTTTTCTGTGTGGATGATCCCTCGGGGGTATCCATCAATGTATTACTAACTAAAGTCCAGAATTTATCTAGCTCACGTTGATTCTGTGAATCTGATTCTTTTGTTCTGATCACCTTGCTTGGTTCAATCATATAACTAGTAATCAAGATATTTTGTGGAATACGCTGGAGTCTTTTCTTTCTATACTCACGGTATCTTTGTAATTCCTCCGGGTTTAGATTCAATCTGAAAAAGTTTTGAACTTCTTCAAAAGTTTCAACAGATTGCAAAACGTCTTCAAATCTATCATCTATGTATATGAAAGGTTTGATTTTGACTGACTGAGTAAATTTATTAGCGATCTTCTGTGGGTCGAATTGCCTTGGTGGTAAAACAAGGAGCTTCAAAAGCTGAAGTTTTTGGCATTCTTTCGACGCATGATTGAAATTGCTGAGGGAGAATGAACCACACTGAATTGGGAAACTTGGCCATAAAGATTTTTTACTATCTTTCAGAGTTTTAGTGAGTCCATTGCCGACAGTTTGGTAAGCCACTTCTCTTGCCATTAGTTTATCTGAAACATACAGAGGAAGCACATGTGGAGGAGCAGAGTTTCCGAATACTCTTATGTATGAAAATGATTCTTCAATGAAACATCTTCCTATCATTTGGAGATTTGTGATGGCTTCCTTAGTAAACCTGGGGCTCTCTCTATCAAACATTAACTGATGTAATGGTAATACAACCCCATAACATAACATGTGGAAGTGTGGTACAAAATGATGTTCCCATGTCTGTTTATGACTTAAATGAATAGGGGTAGGGTCCTCGAGAGCCATTTCCAACCCATAATTGGAAAGCTGGTGGAAAAACAAATGGCATCAAAAATTGGGGGACGACTTTGGAAGAACTAACTCTTGCCTGGCAATATTCATTAATCGCTTTGGCTAGGTTTTCAGAAAGAATGGTTGCCCAATTCATGATGTGAGAATTAACGTAGGAGTCAATCAAGGGAACCCAATTAATAGAGAACTTGGTGTTATTGGGGAGACCATATAATCTACACAACATTGATGCTGCAAAATTGAAGGGATTTTCAAGTGAAGCAATAGGATACATACCTTATTTATCATGTTTAAACTTGTTATCCATTTTCCTCCAACCTTGAATCATCTTGAAAGGGTCTTCATTTTTCTTTACAAATTTTTCAACAAACTGGTTGTCATAGATGTCTTGTTGGTCGGGCAGTTTGTACATGACTTTCAAATTTTCAGCTCTGAAAGAACCTAAGGTTTCATCCTTAATGGTTCTAAATTCTCTGTCTTTAATTGTTCAATTCTCAACCACCCATCTTATCATATCAGTATATGGTAAAAGGCTAGCCCTTGCTGCTATTCTGTGAAGGAAGGAGCATGTTGCATCTTTAAACTGTAAATCTGAGGGCTTTGCATCATCAACAATTGCCTTGACCTCCACTACTTCAGGTTTTTCATCTTCGAGGATAGTATAGATGGCTTGCCACGTTGTAGCACCTCCATCTGCAATGCAAACAATGTCTTTGATTATGGACGACATTTTTGTACATTTGAATTCCGCAACAGTTTGTTTGTTGTGTTTTTGCATTACTTTGCGTATGGACATCTCTTTGAAGAAAAATCCCTATTTAAGACAGAGTAACGATCAAATGATGAAAGATATATTGAAATGACCAATTTTAAAAGAAAAGATCCGGGAAGCAGCTGTATCATTAATTAGTCTTAACAAAACAATAATTGTTTGCATTGGGATGATAAAACATGTTTAATTGTTTCTGACATGATTTATTTTTCACGTTAAAACCTTTATTAAACTCTGTCAAATCCGTCGCATCACGCATTTTTTAACCTATTTTATGAAGTGAATTTCTTTGACAAGATTTGCGTTTATGTGATATGTGATTTCACGATATCGCGAAATCACAAAATCGCCTGCATCGGGATATCGCAACATCGGAGCATCGGTAAGTAATGTTTTAAGTTTTAAATGTATATCTACGATGTGCGATTTATGATGTCGATTGCAAAGTTCAAATCGAAAAATCGCAAATCGGGATTTCATGTTTTGGGTTTAAATTTCAATAGGAAAAGATTATGTGGGATGTGATTTGCAATAGGGTGATCACAAGGATATTAAAAAAAATAGAATTTATTAATTTATTTTTTTGTTTTTTGTTTTATTTTTTAAAAAACAATGTTTTGGAGTTTGATTTTTTTTTAAATTCAAAATTAAAAATATATTTTAAGAAGGGTCCCTTTTTATATTATAAAATTTAAACTATTTTGAAAATAAAAATGGGGGGGGTTGTTGCATAGCACAAAAATTGGTGATTCACTTGGGAGAACCATATATCTCTGATTGGTTTGTTTGATATTTCTAAACTTTCAAAACAAAACAAAAATTTATGAGAATAAGAATAGTATGATTCATGAATTAAATAGTGTTTTTTCATAATATAATCTATTTACCTATCTCATTTTTTTCTTATTTAACCCCTTCAGTGATAACATATAGGTGTCTATATCAGTCAGTTCTCAGATTTAAAAAAATAAAGTAAGCGTTCTCTAAAAATTGGCTTCATAGATTTTTACTCATTTATCACAAATAGATCCATTGTTGCTAGCAGGCGTTTATAGCCTTGACAGGGTTATCTTTTAACCAATAATGATTCATGGTCCCATCTAAATTTTATTTCTTATTTCAAAGTTTAATTTAACATATAATTGAATTTCTTTTTTCTGACACGTTCTCAAAATCATTGTCCAGGTTTGGTGACCTGATAGTGACAATGTCATTCAATGATTGTAATTTAGACTGAAAAACTTGGCTCGTGATGAGACCCCTTGACTTTTTATTTTTATAATCATTTAGCTATTACCCTGTTATGGTATGCAGTATTGGTAATCTCAGTCTAGATTATTTCTCTATGATTATGATAAACAAGCTCATGATGAGACTTATTTTCTTTTGAGTTTGTATATTGTATATATTTATTTTCTTTTTTGAATTATAATTTAAAAAAGAAATTTTATCATATGGGATGAATCATTAGCTTGCTTAAGAGTTATGGATGATAATTGTAGAGTTGGTAGATACCTTTTTGTAGAGAATCTTTGCTAAGTTAAAGGTTCCTTTTTTGACTGATACGTACATCTATATTTTATGACATCAAGAGTCTTTTCAGAAAGTAAATGTCAGTTAGTAAATTTCAAAATATTTTAAAAAAATAAATTTTACTCAATTCTCATAGTTATAATTATATTTTTACTTTACTTATTTATAGAAGTGAAAGATCAAATAAATTTATCAGAAATTTTAAAACTTTGAATCAACCAAAAATGATGTTATTTTTCAACTTTTATTTTCCTAAATCAAAGTGAAATTTAAAGCTTGATTCTTAAGAGAAATATTTTTTAAGAAGTTGACCATTCACAGGAAAGGAGTCTTTCTTACCTAATAAGTCTTGTAACAAAAAGGTAGATAAGCCTACTTTTTCTATGATTTTAAATGGACCAAGCCATAGTCTTTGGAATTTGTTATGTTTACCCGTTTCCTCGTGTGCCTTATCCCATTTCAAAACAAGGTCTCCAATTTGAAAATCTTTTTGGCTGGTAGATGTTGTGTCAAACGAGGTTTTAACTATTTGTTGATGATGAGTATGTATAGCTTTGGCTTTTTCTCTTTGTTCTTCCATTTTAAGAATTTGATCTTGCCTAATTTGAAGGGAAGAAGAAGGATTTTCATCAATAAACTGCACTAAATCAAATGAAGGTATTTTTATATTTGTGGGTAGAACTGATTCTTTCCCATAAACTAATACAAATGGAGAAGTGCCTATCAAGGCCTTCTGGGTGATTTTATTTTCCCAAAGAGCAAATAATAGTGCTTTGTGCCAATTTTTGTGATTTTGTTCTATAGTTCGTTTGATGATTCTGATAAGGTTTTTATTTGTAGAATCAACCAATCCATTACCCTGCTGATAATAGTTAGCTGAGTATTTTAATTTAAAACCTCCTTTCAAAGAAAATTCTATGATAGTGTTTCCAGAAAAGTAAGATGCATTGTCAAATATCAAAGTTGTTGGGAGGCCAAACCTGGTGATTATGAACTGATCAATAAAATTTGTAATATTTTGTGTATTAACCACCTTTAATGGGATATATTCTACCCATTTTTTGAAATAATCTATTGCAGTTAGAATATACTTATGTTTTTTAGAAGAGTTTGGAGTTATTTCACCTATGATATCTGACCCTCATTGTTCGAATGGTTGTTGGATATTTACTAGTTGTAGTGGAAATGCTGCTTTCCTTTCTCTTCCTGCTTCAGTTTGACATAATTTTCATTTTCTTGCATATTCATGTGCATATTTAAATCGAGTTGGCCAATAGTAACCGGCACGAAGTATTTTATGAGTTGTGGTGTTTCCTCCGAAATGATCTCCAGCTGGTCCATCATGTAATTCCTGCATTACTTTTTTAGCTTCAGTTTTCTCTAAACATCTCAACAGTATAGAATCATAATTTTTCCTAAATAACACATCATATATGAGTTGATATTGATTTTCTTTAAGCCTTAGAGCATGCTTTTTTGTGTAATTGAGATATAATGGAGCATATCCATTTTTTAAGAAAAAATTTAGATCAACATATTGTGACTGAGAATCGTTTAGGCTTACCTCGGACAGTTGTATTTCATTTGATTGATCTTCTTCTGTTGGTAAGTGAGAGGCTCCAGTTAACATCCTGCAAATACATTGACCTTTAACAATTTTAGCAAGATGTATCTCTACATCATATTCTTGAAGTGCGGTAACCCAATTTGCTTTCTTCTCTCCTACCTCTTGTTGGATTAATAGTTGCCTTACTGCTGAGTAAGGTACTATTATTTTAGTGTGTGTTTTTAAGAGAAAAGGTCTAAAATGTTTCAAGGCTTTAAACACAGAAAAATCTTGTTTTTCCATAGCAGAATAATTTAACTCAACACCTTGAAGGTTAGAACTGAAAAACAAAATCGGTGCTTCAATGTTTTGATCATTTAGCTGTGTCAAAACTGTTGCGTATGACGTATCAAAAGAGAATGTGTATAATACGAATGGATTAAAAAAATTGGGAGTTGTTAAAGAAGGAGCTTCGATGATGGCTTTTTTAATCAACTCAAAAGAATTTCTCTCATCTTTTCCCCATTTAAAAATTGATTTTTTCTTGATCATCGATTGCAAGGGTAAGATGATTTGGGAAAAATTAGGAACAAACCTTTTTACAAAATCAGTTTGTCCTAAAAATGATTGCATTGTTTTTTTATTGTGTGGTAGAGAAATGTTTTCAATTTCCTGAATCCTATCAAGGTCAATATGGATTCCTTTTTTGGAGACAATGAACCCTAATAATTTACCTTCTAATAATGCGATATAAAAATTTTTAGGATTCAAGGAAATGCCGAATTTTTTACATCTTTCAAAAATATGTTTTAAGTGATTAACATAATTGTTTCTATGCTTAGAGTAGATAGTAATGCCATCTAAGTATATAACAACTGAGCTATTGATTAGTCCTCTAAAAGCTATATCCATAGCACATTGAAATGTAGCACCAACATTAATCAGCCCAAATGGAATTTTTTGGTATGCATATGTTCCCCATTTTGTTCTGAATGTTGTCTTTAATCTATCATCCGGATGTACCATAATCTGATTGTATCATGAAAATCCGTCGAGAAAAGACATCAATTAAGATCCTGCAACTAACTGCAATATTTGTTCCATGGTAGGCAAAGGAAAATTATCCTTTTGACAAGCTTTATTCAAATTTCTAAAGTCTATGCAAATCCTAACGTCTCCATTATTTTTCCTAACTAGGACCATGTTTGACACCCATTTCGAATGTCTAACAGGAAAAGTAATTTTTTCTTTAAGCATTTTGTTTAATTCAGATTTAATTTGACTTTCTAAGTTTAGGTGGATCTTTCTAAGTTTTTGTTGAACAACCTTGTCATTTGAGACCATAGGTATAGTATGCTAAATTATAGAAGTATCATATGTCTTTAGATCTAAATAATCCCATGCAAAGATATTTTTATATGTTTTCAACAACTTAATGAATGACATCCTTTCTTCAGGTTTTAAATCAAGACCTAGGTTAATGTTTTGAGGTTTTTCTGGTGTACCAAGATTAATCAATTAAAATTTTAAAGTAGAAATCTGGGTTTTTGAATTAGTAATATTTTTAAACCTATCTTTCAAATCATAGAGATCTTCCATTTTTACTACAGATTTGGGAATTGGATTAGCATTTTGTTTATTTTCAATCTGTAAGTCATGTTCATGTTCATCTATGATTTGACCCTCGTAAGATCTGTCTGATGTAATAAAGTCTATTATATATGTATCATTATAAATACTCTCCAATTTGTTACGTTATCAAGAATGGAAGGCCTAAAAATTAACTCAATTGAAAATCTATCTGGGCTAAATTCTTCAGATGGTATTAGTTTAGATGCTACATTATCAAGTAAATCAACACTTTCATTTTGTAATCTAGGAACTGTGGAGATATTGAATGCAGAAAAATGGGATGTAAGGCTTTGAGCTAAAGCTTGATAGTGTTTCAAATGTCCAGAAATGCAATGAATTGTGTTTCTGACTTGTCTAACAATTATCTCAGAATCTCCATATACCTTCAAATATTTAACATTTAATCCAATAGCTTTGTACATACCTTGTATCAGTGCTTCATATTCAGCGGTATTATTTGTGCATTGAAATTTGAGTCTGCAAGCTAGCATTGTTTTCTCTCCTTGCGGATTGATCAAAACGTAACCTGCTCCTACACCATCTTCTAATTTTGAACCATCAAAGTATAAAGTCCAAAACAAAGAATGTTTTGAAATTTTATTGCTAAGATTAATACATTTAGAAGTGTCCGTTTGAGAAAAGTTTTCAATTTGAGAACTAGAAATATTTATTGAAAAAGGTGAAATCTAGGCATTGAACGATCCAAGAAACGATTCGGCTAAGTAATTTCCAATAATATTATTAGTGAAATCTATAGATTCATTTTTTTCTTCAAGTTCAGTGAGTGTATGTTTCATAAATTTCTCGCTATCAGCTCTGATTTTATTTGGTTTACCATTGTATGGTAACCACATGTGTGACCAATCAGTAGCAAAATATCCATGTAACTTTTCAAACCAATCTCTACTTAAAATAAGACCATAAAATTCAGGGATATCTGCGACTAAAATATCGATTACTTGCAGTGCCTTTGGATTGGATGAAAATCTAATGGATACTGACAACATTTCTCCAATGACCTCGACTTTTGTTCTATCTAATTGAACTATATGTACAGCAGATTTTTGAGGAGTGACATTCAGTTTTGTGCACATTGTTCTTGGCATGATGTTTGAAGAAGCTCCTGAATCAATAAGACAATTATGAACATTTTTGTTGAAAATATCATAAGTCAAAAGTAAAGGAGGAGTGTGAGAAATAGATTTATCACCAATTAAAACAAGATCATCAATATTTACTTTGTTTGAGGATTACGGAGGTTTTCCCATATCTTTATAAGCTTGGGCTATAACCGGTGGTTGTATAGGATCTACAGGGATTTCCTTGAGTTCTCTGAGTAAAATTTTCTGTTGTTGTTTGAGTTTGGTCATTTCATGTAATGAAATGTTTTCTTTGGTATTTTTCATATCTTCGACTATATTGTATTCCACCGTATCTGAAACTATTAAATTTTTTGAAGTTGTAAGAGGATCTAGTGAAATAGGATCTGTCTAAAGAGTTTTAGATTTTTTGGCTACTGTTTTCTCCTTAGTGGGGAGAGATTTATGTTTCTGATTTGATATAGTTGAATCAGAAGAAGATTTACTTCTTGTAGACACAGGCATAGCTTCTCTTTCTTCTTCTGTGGGGAGAATAAAATCCCATAACCCATTCAGTTCAACTTCTTCTTCAGACTCTGGTTCCTATTCAGATGGTGAGGGATCTTCAATATATTGATCAGATTCAGCATTTGAAATCACGTTTGGAGGCTAAGATGTTGAAGAGGGGTTTTTCTTAAATGGGCGATATGATTTCTTAGGCATTGACATTTCAGCAACCTGTTTCTTTATCTCAATCATGTCATTTGACATAGTCTTTAACACTTTTTGAAGACCTTCGAGATCGAATGGATCTTTCAAGACTTTCTTTTTGGAATCTTGACTAAATGTTACTTTCTTTGATTTCCTATCTTCTATCTCTAATTGTTTTTCCAATGGTAAGATTCTTTTCCCTACAACGAGAGCTTCTTTCATGTTTTCTAAAAGGGTAGCTTTACCAGATCTATCTACAAAAATAGCTATATTAGAAGGCAAAGAAGAAATATACCATTTTATTTGTACATCAACAGCAGGCTTGGAAGCGGTTGGGATTTTGTTTAATAACTTATTAAATCTGGAGTTGAAATCTTTTATCCTTTCACCTGAATTTGTTTTTAGATTAGAAAGAGCATTGATTAAAGATGCAATAGTTCTATCATCTCCAAATTTTGCAAGAAAGACTTGTTCAAAAGTTGCCCAATCTGCAATAGATCCTGCTGGAAGCAAAAAGTACAAGGATCCCGCGGGTCCTTGTAAGGTATAAGGAAACAATCTTACTACAATATCTTCATGAGAAACCCCACTAAGATTCATGGCTAACATAAAATTATTGATATGTTCTTCAGCAGGAAGACCATCATCTGGATTATATTTAGGTAGCCATTTTTTTGGATGATCTGGAAGGGGATTTGGATTTTCAATTAATACAGCACCAGGATTAGTCCAAGGCCAATTAGCCATAATTGGATTTGAAGTTTGCGAAGATACAAAAGTAGGGGAAATGGATGTAGAACTTGCAACTGGAACAGTACTACTTATGATAGTACTGATTGTTTGAGTAGAAGAAATGGAAGAATAAGAAGATGTAGATTGAGTAAGAGGATGTGAAGAAGTAACTGAAGGGAAAGATGACATGATTTCACTCGTATCTGATTTAGATCTGGATATGGAAACTTTTTTGCGATGTGATTCTATTAGGAACTCAAAAGGAGGAATTCCAAGTTTCTCGCTTTTGGATCGGGTTAATATACCAGTTTCTTTAAATGGGGAAGTAACGCATTCTTCAGAAGCTTCAAGATTAACAGCCTTTTTAGTAGAAATATATATTCCTTCTAATTTCTGAATTAAAGACTGGACTTCGAGAGACTCAGGAGTAAATTTTGAAGCAGATGATTGTCGAGATATTTCAGGAGATGACTCGGAAAGTTTCCAGAATTTCCGATTTCTGAGTTGGTGATTTAGAGTTTGATCGGGAAGATGTAGGATGCTTTTGGGGAGATCGAATCTTATGAGGGCTTCTAGTTTAAGGTTTATATTTGTATGCCATTCATATTCAGACCCTCCTTCTAGCGCCAAAAAATTTTAGGCCTAAAAAATCTGTGGCAACAACAAGGGGGATAACCACTTGGTCCGGACCTTAAAGCAGCTCCTTTTCTGTTTGGGATAGTGGCTCTGACTGGGTGTAATGGGACTAGTTTCCCAGTTTTTGGTTTTATACGATTGTTGGGTTTCTTTCAACTGATTTGTAAGAAGAATAACTAAAAACTAAAACAACTTTATTCTAAGATGCAAAACTTTGAATTAAATCTGATCTAATCTAACCTAGGATAATACAGAATTTATGTGATCTAAAATGATATTTATTCAGTCTGTGATGATTTAGATCAATCAGAGACTTAATAGAATTAATACTTTTGTAAGATAATTCTTTTGAAAAAATAGTTAATCAAAAGAAGGAGTGAAACATATCGCATATATTTTGATGATCATATATAAAACAAATCAATTTCTGTTCTTATATCGTACAATAGTGCAACTGATACTTCAAACAGGAATAATTGATTTCATACATTATTCATGAAAGCTAGTTTTATCACTAATGTTAAAATAGATTTTAGCATACATGATAATAGTACCAGATGTGTGTTGTCCATTTCATCTGATCAGCGATAATGGGCCACATTCAATTTTCTATCAATAAGTCATTCAGGGAATACAAAAGTGCATCAATGGTGATCAACCAAAATGATATATAATTGAAAATACCATGTTCCATTATCTTATCAAGACATCCACAAACTTACAGTAAAGCATTCTTTGTAAATGTTCTTAATAAAAATCCTAGACCTTTCTCTAAATGCATGAGAAGGGTTTAAATACTACATTAACTACTTACAAAAATAGATTGTACAAAATATCTTATGAGGTGGTTTCAAACAACCTTCCTCATTCCTAGTATCTAATCGCTAAAATTGAAATTATCAAAACAAACTAACTCATGATCATGCTCGATGATAGGCTACTGTCAGTTCTACTTTTATGTTCGCAAATATCGAACACCGGTTGAACTTGTGGAGGCTTCCCGAATTGTGTCTTCATTTGTCCAGTAAATATAGCATCAAGTAAAAGCTGCAGCATCTTCTGTATGGAATCTAGAGAACAATTCAATGTCATTATTTGACTATGGGGCTTAACTAGGAGTTTCCAGTATGCTTCCCAATTAGTCTTTTTCAGCTGTGCAATTGTTTCGTAGCCTCCGTAGTTTGCAAGATTGGCAAGTACAAACTAAAGCCTACATCAACCACACTTTTGGAATCCTATATCTAGCCATCCTAGATTCGTAGAGGGGGATCTCTCTATATATGTGTTTTCAAAGATATTCCTTCAAGGCTTAGCTAAAGATATTAGGATAGTTATAAGCACAAGGGAGCTTTGTTTGTTTTGGTTGGGATGAACCTCATCAAAATGAAGGAAGTCTTAAGGAGGGGTAATATATTAGTTGAAAATGGTTCAAATTCGACAAGATAAGCAAGAAACTTTCAATCCATTGGGCTATGGAGTCATAAAGGATTTAATTTGACATAAGTTTTAAAGGTGGTCCATGGGGCAAGTCATCTATGTCAAAGGATTCTTTAGATTGATTTTGATGATATGGAAACATAAAAAGTGTCGTGAGAGAAACAAGCACACAAGAAAAACAAAGGACAGCCTAAGATCAGGTAAGTACTTCTAAACTAGCCTGCTTTTGGCATGCACTTAATAGAATGATACGAAGTAACCTAAGATCAAGTAAGTACCTTTAAACTAGCCTTCTTTTGATATACTTTCAAGAGAAAACATTAAAAACAAAGAATAGCTTAAGATCAAGTAAAGACTTTTAACTTAGCCTGCTTTCAGCATATTCTCAAAGGAAAACATTTATGATGAACATAAAAAGTAGTCTAAGATCAGGTAAGTACTTTTAAACTAGCCTACTTTCAACATACTCTTAAGGGAACTTTTCAGAGTAACTTTTGGAGAAGAAATCAGAGGATAGGGCTAACCATAGACTTCCATAATTCAACTTTACTTAGAATACTCTTCAAGAACTTTTAAAGACAATATGTCAAGCTACACTTAGCAAAACATGGGCTTACCAACATTCTTTGACTGATTACACTCTATTGATTTATCCTTTAAAACACAATTCAACAGTAAACATAAAGATAAAGATTATTCAGTGAGATTTAGGGTACTTAACAATAAATCCTAATCTATATTTTTTGTTCTTTATCAAAGAAGGTGTACAACATGGAAAACATGAGAAAAATGACAATTATAGTAAGAAAAACATCACCATTGACATAAACTAGGATCCCATGAATCAACTTGTGTATTTGATGTTCAAACCAGTTACAATCTTCAAGTCTAGTTGGTCTTTAGAGCGTCAAACTTCTCATCTCAGCCTATCTTTCTTCTATTACAATTCAGAGCTTCAGCAGCCTCAAAAGCTATTGACAATCAAAGAGTATTCAAAGACCAACCTCTATACCGTCTTCTACAGAAGTATTTATAGAAGAATGAGGAGGTGGATTGTAAAGAAGAGTCTATTGTGCAGTTAATACAGAGTAATGGTTTCTCGACCTTAGGGAGGCCTAAGGGAGAAGATTTCAAATGTTCATCTATGTTTTAATCAATTTTACATTAAATTTCATCACCTTCAGTCACTTTTGTTGACTTTGGGGGCTTTTGGTAGGCTGGTAGTTAATTCTGAGATGTCTTTACAAATATGTCTGATTGTACAATTAATTTGTAGTCTTTTGAGGGAAATAAAACTGTAGGTGGCATTATGAGGAGTCATATCCTCAATGATGTGGCATCCGGAGGCTTCCTTTATCGATTTTTCTGTCCTGGTGGCTTTAAACATTGTTTAGGCCTTAATTCTTGCTTTAAGGCCTTTAAAATCACTTCGGAATATTGAAACCTTATAAGATGACTGTGTTCACTGATTTGGCTTTGTCATATTCCCTTTAACTGTGCTTTAACACTAAAACAGTAGGATTAAGCTTTTAATCTTCAAACTTGTGCATTAACCCTTTTAACTTTGACTGTTCATTGGCTTTTGCTTTATTTGATCTGCTTGAACTATTTATCTTTTAAACCTATTTTAACATTAAAAGCATAGGATTTGAACCTTTCAACCTTCGATCTTTCGCGCTGGAACTTCTTCAATCTTTTAATCTTTAGCCTTTACTGTATTTTCCTTTATCACTGTGGACAGGAGATTTTTGCTTCAGAAACCATGATAAAAACCTGCAACAAAAAACAAAAAACGTTATAAAAACCTGCGATGGAGGGGTTTGATTCCTTAGGAGGCTGATGGAGCGGAGGAGCGGTGTAGAGGGGCAAATATGTAGGCAAAAGAGGTTTCATAAAGAAAATAGGCAAAAATCCGGTTTAAAATGGTATTTGGCGCGAATTAGGGCAAAGCGGGTTTGGAAATACCGCGAATGGTTTTCGCGTTCAATTCAAGTGGTAAGTGGTTTTCGACGAATCAAACGCGATCCAATTGTATCGCATCACGTGGCCCTTTGCAATACCACCGGTATCACGTGATTTTTGTTTGTTAAACTCCGGACAACAAAATTTCCTGATATGCGATGTCAACTGTCGGATGAGGAGGAATAGATCTGACGGTGCAGACCAAGGCACGATAGAAAGTTGCACAGCAGGTGCTGTAGTGGGGGACAGGTGTCAAGGCGTGATTTGAAGAGAGGATAGGGTAGTGGAATGGTGGGTCCAAAGGTGCCGGGCTGTCGGATTGAATTAGGACCGTGGGATTGAACAAATCAATGGCGGAGATTTGATTTATAGGGTGAACAGATGGGATTTCGTTGGGAGGGTAGGGAGAGAAAAGGGAGCATCGTGACCGTTGATCTTTGAGGGTCGACGGTCGAGATTAACTAATGAAGTGGTAATGTGGAACAAGAATGAAGGAAAGGGAAATGGGGGAAAGTATTAGCGCCGTTAGATCAAGGCTTGAGGCCTATGATCTACGATTAGGATTCATTTGTGGAGTAATAAGGATGGCGGGGAAAATGTAAAGGAGAAGGGGATAAAGGTGAAGCGCTGGGCAGTGGTCCCATGAATGAGTAGGCGACCAGGGGCCAAAGGTAAAGGAGCTTATCGCATCGGCAGGGGAAGAATTTTGCAAAGGAAACGCGGTAAGCACTTGGTTATAGCGCTTGGTTTTGTGACAAAAGGGCGGAAAAACTTAAGCCCTCAGGGCCCTAAAGACTTAAAAGGGGCAGAAAAGGGTTTTTAAAAGGTTTTATGCATTTTTGTGGGTTTTCAAGGCTTTTTGAAGTCCTGATAGCTATAAGGGAAGGTTATTAAATCACAACAAAGGGTTTTATAACTATAAGAGGGGATTTTTATGAAGTGAAAGGCAATTTTGAAGGTTTTTTAGGATGATGAAAGGAAAATGAAAGAGAGAAAATGAGCTTTTTCTAGAGGAAAATGGAGGATGAAAAAGGGCCACAATGAGTGAATAAAATGATGAAAATGGGGCTGTTTGGGAAATAGTTTTGAAGGGAACAACAGATTTCTTGGTGGATTTTTAAAGGGGACAACAGGCTTTTGAAGGTTTTGAAGTGAAAATACCAAGGACATGGACCTTTTGAGACAAGGATCACAAAGAGGCTTCAAGAAGTCACAAATTTTGCATGAAATCTGTTTCTTGAAGACTAAAGACTTGTTTTATCCATCATTTGCTGAAACAAAATTTATTGATGGCTAACAGTGGCTCCACTTGGGGATAACAGCTCCTTGGAGGTGTCAAGAAATTCATAATTTCATCTTTTGGATGCAGATCTGTGCCTTATCCATTGAACACCTTTTTCTTCTTTGATCATGCTGATTTTTAGAAGATGATCAGTGTCTGATGTCAACAAACAAATTTCTCCCAAACATTCTACCTACACAGCCTACTTCCTATCATTTTTTCTTCATAAGGTGCACTTGGACTTGCAAACCTTAAACATCAATCTTTTATTCTTTTGAAAATAGAAAAAGCTAATCTAAATCTACCCTTATTTCTTCCATGAGTTCAGATTAACCTGTTGAACTCATAAATTCTCTACCTAAGCTACTATCTGCCAGGATTAGACTGTTTGGCAAATTTTATTCTCTATCTTCTAAAACAGAAATTTAAACACAGTCAAATCAGGTTTAGACTGTCTGATTTGCTATGGTGCCTATGGTTGTATGTACAAGCTGCACATAGACTTTATTTGCAAAAATTTAAAACAGAAATTGTGAAGGCTTAAGATCTGAAAATTTAAAACATCCTTCATTCTTTTCTTTCAGCTTTGGTATTGATCTTTTTAGAGCTGTTTTTTTTTTCTCTTGGTTCAAATTTTTAGCATATAAGAACCAATTCTTCATCAAACTTACAGGTTCAGGATTTAGGCTTGTTTGAACCACTATATTTCTATCCTAATCTATTCCACTGATAAGCCAAGATTAAATAGTTTGGAAAATCTTCTTCACTAATCTATCAGCAGAAAATTGAAATCTACCTTAGTCATGATTAGGCTGTATGACTAAAATAACAATGTTGTTTTTGATAGTGGCATTTAAGCTTGCACACTTTCAGATTTTTCCTTTCTTTTTTTTTGGGTATGAGGTTCTACCTTTCTCTTTCATTTATTCCCTCTTGTCCTTTTCATTGTTTTGGTATTTTCCTTTTTTCAAATTTAAAAATCAGTGTTATATAAAATGAGTAAAATATTTGAAAGCAAAAATATCAGTCAACAGAAATAATGTTTGAGAACCCTGCCATTGACAGGACCTCCAAAGTATTCAGCTCCATCCAACTCTTGCAGAAAAAATGCATTGTTTCCAATAGCAGATTGGATAAGATAAGGGCCTTGCCATAAGTTATCAAATTTTCCATGTTTTCCCTTATCTTCTCTTCTTGAATCCCATTTCAAAACTTTATCACCAATCTTGAAATCACTTGCCTTGGTTCTTTTGTCAAATAGCTTGATGTTTTCTTGTAGTTGTTGTGCTCTGATGTATACTTCCTCCCTTGTTTGTGGTAGATGTATAGTCTGGTTTATTCTTCTTGTCACATCATCATCTTCAGACTGTGCTTCCTGGATCAGTTTCATTACTGGCACTCCTAAAATGGTTGAAAATATTGCATCAGTTCCATAAACTAGCTGGTAGGGAGACATTCCAATGGATTTTTTAATGGTTAGTCTGTCTGCCCATAAAGCATGTACTAGCTTATTATGCCATGATTTATTGTTGTCTTCCAGCAAATTCTTGATAATGTTTACCAAGTTTTTATTTGAGGATTCTGCCAGCCCATTACCTTGAGGGTAATAAGCTGTGGAATGACCCAATATAATCTGATATTTATGACAGAATTCTACCATCTTTTTAGACCCAAATGCAGCAGCATTATCATTTATGATCTTCCTAGGACAACCAAATCTGGACAATATATGGTTTTCAAGAAATGAAATGATAACAGAGTCTGTGGCATTCCTAGAGGGGATGGCTTCTATCCACTTGGTAAAATAGTCCGTTGCTGTGAGGATCCATCTATTTTGGGCAGATGAGGGAGGATGGATTTCCCCAATGAAGTCTAGACCCCACTGCTGAAAAGGAGCTTCAACAGTGATTGGTTGCAGAGGTAAGGGAAGCAGCTTTCTTTTGCCTTAAAAAATTTGGCACTTGTGACAGGCAATAATCATCTTATGAACATCGTGAAAGAGGGTGGGCTAGTAATAGCCAGCTCTAAGGATTTTTTTAGCAGTTGACTTCCAGTAGAGATTGCCCCCACATTCTCCTTCATGAAACTCGTGCTAGATTTTATCTGCATCATTTCTCAGGCAAACATTTAAGCAATAATCCACTAGCATTTTTCCAATATAAACATTTATTCAAAATGCAGTAATTTACAACTTTCAATTTTAAGAATATTGCCTTTGTTTTAGACAAACCAAGAGAGACATTAAGATTGAGAAAAACATACAAAATGTCAGCATACCAAGATGAATTCAGAAAATGATCTTCAATAATTGGAGTTGAAAAATCCTCTTGTTCATCTAATGCATTAAACATGTTTATATCAAGAGCTTGAAAGTTGGATTTAGCCATAAGTTTTGCTAGTCCTTGACCCTTTATGAGTTTAGTGGGCTTGATTTCTAAGTCATACTCTCAAATTACAGCAATCCACTTCCCTCTTTTTCCATCTGGATCTTGGGTCAATATGTCTTTTACAACTGAATGAGGCACAAATGCTATGATGTGGGAATGTAAAATATAGATTCTGAAGTCTTTCAAGGCTTTGACCAAGGAAAAGGCTTGTTTTTCCATTATGTTATACTTCAGAGGTGCATATCTCAATGCCTTGCTAAAAAATGCAATATGTTGTTCTTGTCCATTCAAGTTTTTATGTAAAAGGACAGTAGCTACAATGTGTTCTGATGCAAATGAAAAAATGAAGAAATCTTTTGAAAAATCAGGACTAATGAGAACTGGTGTTTTGGTGAGTGCTTGTTTTACCAGTTCGAATGATTTCTTTGCTTCTAAGGTCCATTTAACTCCTTCTTCTTTTTTAAGCATGTTGGTTATGTTTCTAAGAAGTTCAGCTAAATTGGGTATGAACCTTCTCAAGAAATTAATCTTTCCAATGAAATATTGAAGTTCCTTGATGTTTATGGGATGACTGATTTGCAATATACCATCAATCCTCTTTGGGTCTATCCTTATTCCTTCTTCTGATATGATATGCCCAATAAGCTTACCTTCTTGGAGACCAAACAATGTTTTCTTTGGGTTTAAGGATGTTGAAAATGCAAATAAGATGATGGAGCTTAGTTGTATGAAGTCACCACTAAGTGGTGTAACAGCGACTCGGCGCAAAGTCTATTTTTAGACTAAGTCTATTTTTATACATATGGAGCATGGTCCAGGGGTTGCAGTATGTTATTCTTGGAGTATTGGTAATGTTGGTAAAAATAGATGGACCTCTATTTTTAGACATATAGGTCGAAGTCTATTTTTAGACTGCCTATCCTAAAAATAGAAAAGTCAAATATTATTTACCCTTAATAATATTGGACTCTAAACTTCAGTTTACTCTCTTGGAGCACTTCAGTTCAAGCTACAGAAGTGGCTCATGCATCTGAAAGAGGAATTACGTGGTTCCCAAGGGTTTAATGGCATCATGCATGGTTGACTTCGCTTGGACTTCGCGTAAGTTTGAGGAGTTAATGAGACAGCTAGTGGAGTTGTGTTCTGTTTATTTTAGTTGAACTGATTGAGATTAGTTTAACTAGCTAATCAATTAGTTATGAGTGGAGGGAATTAAATATTATTTAATTCATTAATTAGTAACTCATTATTCAACTCAAGAACACATCAGTTCACTACAGTGCATGATCAGTTCAGTGGAGACCAGTGAAAGAGGTAGATGAAAGGGTGGAGTTAGCTATCAGTTGTGACTATACTGTTGCTATTTGCAACACACAGATAGGTGAAGTAAGCCCATGAGGATTGCGCAGTTCAGGCTGGTGGTTTATCTATATAAATAGGCCATCCCATAGCATTGAAACACGCAATAGAGGCAAGGCAATTGGCGGTGAGTTTTGAACCAGTAACCTGTTCAAAACTGAGCTAGATTGTGAGTAACTTCATGAGAAAGTACTGAGTACTTGTGAGGAGTATTGTACTGAGTTTGTTACTTGATTTCTCCATTATAATATACACAATAGCTGCGGGGTTTTTAGCTATAATCTTTCCCCATACATACTGTGTTAATGTGTATGATGATTTGATGTGTTATCGCTTGATTTTATTTCCGCATGTTTGATGATCTGAGTGGAAGAGATTATGTGTTGCATATAAATTCGAATTGTATGTGATCAGGATAGTCTCGGTGGATAATTAATCATTATTCAACAAATTTCTACAAAGGACAGTCCAAATATTCTACATTTTTCAAATACCTTTCTCAAGTGTATTAGGTGTTCTTCATCTGTTTTAGAATAAACAGTTATATCATCAAGGTAAATCAGAATGAAGTAACCTATTTCTTCTGAAAATGTAATATCCATGGCTTTCTGAAATGTGGCACTAGCATTCATTAAACCAAAGGGCATTTTCAAATACATGAAAGTACCCCAAGGTGTAGTAAAGGCTATTTTAAGTTGATCATCAGGATGTACCAAAATTTGATTGTAACCTGAGAAGCCATCTAGCGAATAAATTATTTTGGAACCAACTACTTTTTGTAAAATATGATCCATTTTGGGTAAGGTGTAATTGTCCTTTAATGAGGGCATGTAATGTGGACAATAATTCCAGCATCATACTTTTTTTAAATTTCTTTCTCTACCAGAGGTAACTGCACAGGGTTAGTTCTGCGCAATTTTTGTTTAAAAGGTTTCTGGTTTTCGTTGAGGGGTATCTTATGCTGAATTATTTCTATATCATATGATTTCAGATCTTCATAACTCCATGCAAAAACATCATAAAATTATTTAAAAAGCTCAATATATTTCAGTTTAATGTGAGTTGGCAGTGTTTTAGACAATTTGATCACTTTTGGTTTCTGTTTACTACCTATGTTGTATACTTCCCCTTTAGTTTCTATGGGTTCCAGTTTTGGCTTCTTGACCACATCATTCAAATCAAATAATTCCTCTAAAGGGACCAGTCCTTTTGGTAAGCTTTGGTCTTTAGATTGCAGCACTTCTAAGTATTAATCTTCTAACTCTGTGTTAATTTCTGTTATCTGTTTGGGTTCATTCGTTAATAGATTTATTTCAGCAATATTTGGAGACTTTTCTTCTTCAGTAAGTGGGTTTTCTTCAGTAGGACATTCTTCATCATAATATGAATCTAAGCTTGGTGTTTCAAATTCATTTTTGGACTGTAGGAAGTCTTCTATTTGTTTATCTCCATCAAAAACTTGCCAATATCTTTCATTATCTGGGACAGATGGTCTAGATTTGACTTGGGTGGTGCATTGCTTGGTTTCATAAGGTGTCAGACAAGTTCTAGCAGCAAAGGCTAAACCATTGGCAAGAACATTTTGGTTTCTTGGGATAAAGATAAGTTGGAATTCATCAAATGTTTTTAACAAGTCCATGGCATCATCTATATAGCCTTTAAGTCTGGGATGTTTAGCACTATGCTCCCCATTTACTTGCCTAATAATCAACTCTAAATCCCCATGGACTTTTATTCTTTTGGCTCCTAGTTTTTTCAATAAATGTAGGCCTAAAAGGAGAGCCTCATACTCTGCTATATTGTTTGTACATTGAAAATTTAACCTATAGGAATGCCCCTCAAAATGATTGTTTCTAGTGTTGTGTAACCATATGCCTACTCCTACATCGTTTTTAGTGCAAGACCCATCAAAATTCATGTTCCAAAAAGGACTGTTTTCAGGTTTGTCATTAATTTCATTGCCGTCCTTTCTTTTTTTTGCATCATTCTATTCTGTACAAGGGTCTGTATCATGTCCTTTTTTTATTTTTTCTTCAAGATTTTCGATTTGTTGCAGATTCATCTTTTTATTTTCTTGATTGGTACTACTTTTATGACTCTTTTTGACCTCAAGACCCTTAATCTGTTTGCTGTAAATTCCTAAATCAGCCAACTGCCCTTTAGTTTTCTCCTTAAATTTCTCTTCATCATTTGCTGCCACTATGTTTGGGTTTGTAGTGACCACTATATTTGCTAATTTTTCATTGACTAACTCTTTCTCTTTAGGAATATCACCATTGTAAAGGATGAAAGAGTCAAGGTCAATGTGTATGGAATAAAGAGGAGAATTTTCTAGTCTTTCTTGGTTACTCACCATGTATTTCATGTGTGTTTCCCTATACAGTCTTCTAGGTTGACTGAAGACAGAGATGGTGGCATAATTCATATTCATCTGCATAGTACCTTGTATCTTAGCACCCCATGACCTTGAAAGGAGCATGTCATATTTGGGGGGTATATCAGCCACTACAATGTCCATCACTAAGCTCTTGGCTGGTATTTGGGTTAAGTTAACACACAGATCCTTTATTAGGCCTAGGCATCTTACCCTACTTGAATCAAAGGAATATAAATCTTTGTAGGGTCTAGTTACCTCTAAGCCTAATCTTTCCATTCTTACCTTGGGCATAAGGTTGTGTGATGCTCCTGAATCAAGCATGGCATTGTGTAAAATATTATCATGGATATTCAAACTAATGTAGAATGGAGGGGTAGTTCCTTCTTGAAATTTTCCTTCAATTTTTGGTCCAAATATGAGCTCTGGGGTATCATCATTTAATTTGACAGTGTCATGAAGATCATCTATGTTCAAAGCCTTCAAAATCTGACCTCTATATACATTTTGAGTGACTAACTCAGTAAGTGGGACAAAGATTTTGATTTTGGATATTTCATTGTCTAGGCTAAAAGGAATCTAGTTTTTCAAAATGTTTGATTCAACCTTGTTAGTCACCCCTTGTTCAGCAAAATCAGCTTGTTGATTTCTAGTATTTACAACAGTTAAAATAGTTTTTTCAGGAGCATTAGCTGAAGTGCTAGTGCTGATGGGGTTAACACTCTGTTTTTCATTGGCTTGGGTGTTTTTCCCTTTGTTTGAATCAGAATTTACAGCCACTGTTTTATGAATTTCTGTTGTCTTTTTGGAAACATTTTCATGGCTCTTTTTGGTAGATTTATCAGAGGTTTTTTTTTTTTTTTTTTTTTTTTGAGTTTCTTGATTCTTTTTGCTTCTTAGGTCATATTTTTTAGGTGATCCTATGATGGCATTTTCAGATTATTGTTCATAATAATCAGTTTTTGGTCTTCTGTCATCATAAGGTGTATATAGACCTTGTTTTCTTACATGGAGGAGATCATAATCCTCATTTCTTACTCCCAGCATGTTTATGTTATCATCCTCTGTTTGTTCATTGGTTTCTTCATCGTCATTCATGTAGTCTTATTGGAAAGGAGTTATGATCTGTTGATCATCCTCTCTTTGTCTGTTTTGAGGTTGATTTCTCCTAAAGTTCTGATTCTGATTTTGAGATTGATTTCTGTTCTGGGGAGCTGATTGGTTTTATCTAGATTGTGCTCTCTCAAGTATGCTCATCTTCTTCTTCATTTCCTCCATCATTCTTTCCATTTTTGAACTAGATGTGGAAGGTGCAGTTTCCTCCCTAAATGATACTTTCTTTTCATTCCTCATCCTAGCTCCTTTTTCAATCAGATTTACTTCCACAACAGGAGCTCCCTTCTGCATGTCTTCCAAAGTCAAGGGATCTATTTCTCTTAGTTGATATGCCATTTCAGGATCAAATCCTTCAGGGAATTTGGCCTAAGATGAGCCTTGTGGAGGTTTCAAATTTGGGGGTAGTACATTATAAACACTATTGAATCTGGTGCAATAATTTTGAACACTTTCCCTAGTATTTCTTTTGAGGTTGTTGTAATCTGACAGTATTTGGAGAGGGTTTTTTCTGACTTCCCATTTTCTTAGGAATGACTGATGGAGAGCTTGGAGGTCATTAATACTGTTAGGGGTTAAGCTTTTGAACCATTTTCTTGCTTCTCCCCCTAAACTTTGAGAAAACAATCTAAGTTTGACATTTTCATAATCTATCTCATTTCTATCAAAATAGTCATTCATCTTGTCCACATGTTGTGAAGCAGTAGTAGCACCACTGGCATCATATAATGGAATCTTGGACTGATAGTCCTGTGGTATATTGACTAAAGGCAAAGGAAGGACTAGTGGAGCATACCATGTTGCCATGATAGGAGGTTGTGGAAAAAATGGGGGGTTTACAGGTGGAGGGTGTAAGATAGGAGGGGGTTGGTGGAATGGAGTAGTTTGAATAGTGGGAGTATGGATGACAGCAGTGGATGGACCAGCAAGAAATTTTTGAGCAGATCTAGGATGAGAGAAACCGAAATTATGAAGGAAATGCAGATCAGGTGGGGTAGTTTCTCTACTAATAGTGTGTTCACCACTATGTTGGGGTGAGTGTGAAGGTTCAAATTCTATCTAATCAATATCACTAAGTGACTTAGTCCTAGATGGTTCTCTTGTGAATGGTAAGTCAACTTGTGTATCTTGTAGAGCTGTAAGGTTTTCAGGGGCAGTTTCAGCTCTATGAATTAGTCTGACAACAGATGAAGTCTTAGACCTAGGATATTTCCTAAGTATACTTTCTGTATTATCAACGGTCTCAGGAGGGCTTGGGTCAGGATAGGCTCTAGTATAAATTCTTCTAGAAGCCACTATGTTGAGTTTTCAGACCCAATAATAAGAAAAGTTCAACCAAATACAACAATATTTAATAGGTTAACTGATCTTTAACAAGAAAACTTAATCCTCAAGGTTTCCTTAACTGAGTTTTTATGATATTATGATAGAAACGAGTTTCTCATTGGAGTCTTTAGGTCAATTCAAAAATGTGGAGTCGTAAGGTGGATTTTTTTTATAGCTTTGGGAGGTAAAATGTTTTATGGTCCACCACCAGTAATTTGTCTGAATACCAATCTGAAATGTTTTTGGGTTTTCTGAGTTTTTATAGTCCTGTGGGTTATGAGAGTGTCCTATATCTGTTTCAATACTTAGCTATAGTGATGAGACAAACAGAGTTTACTCTGTGGCTTACTTAGCTGATTTCTCCAAGGTTTGATAGGGGTCTGTTAGAATACTAATAAGTACTTAGTTTTCCACTGATTCAGACAAGTCCTATCATGATCACCAATATGCTTGGTAGTGCTTGAAGAAAGCTAATTTTACTTAAGTGAATGTTGAGTATTTTGTTTAAAGGACTTTACTTAGAAATTCCCCATTATGGTCGCTATTCTGTTAGGCCTCCGTAGTTTGTAAGATTGGCAAGTACAAATGCTGCAGAGCCTACATCAAAACCACTTTGGAATATGAGGATCTAACAATCCTAGATTCAGAGAGGGATCTCTCTATGTATGTGTTTTCAAATATACTCCTTCAAGGCTTAGTTAAAGATATTAGGCTAGTTATAAGGCACAAGGGTTTTGTTTGTTTTGGTTGAGATGAACCTCATAAAAATGAAGGAATTCTTATGAGGGGTAAAGGTGTAAGTAGGTTGAAAATGGTTTAGTTGATAGGATAAGCAAGAAACAACTTCAATCCATTGGGCTATGGAGTCATAAAGGATTTAATTGCACAACAAGTTTCAAAGGTGGTCCATGGGGCAAGTCATCTATGTCAAAGTATTCTTTAGATTGATTTGATGATATGGAAACATAAAAAGTGTTGTGAGAGAAGAAAACACACAAGAAAAACAAAGGACAACCTAAGATTAGGTAAGTAATTCTAAACTATCCTGCTTTTGGCATGCACTTAACAGAAAGACACGAAGTAACCTAATATTAGGTAAGTACTTTTAAACTAGCCTGCTTTTGATATACTTTCAAGAGAAAACATTAAAAAAATAAATAATAGCTTAAGATCAAGTAAATACTTTTAACTTAGCCTGCTTTCAGCATATTCTCAAAGGAAAACATTTATGATGAACATAAAAAGTAGTCTAAGATCAGGTAAGTACTTTTAAACTAGCCTACTTTCAACATACTCTTAAGAAAACTTTTCAGAGTAACTTTTGGAGAAGAAATCAGAGGAAAAGGCTAACCATAGACTTCCCTAATTCAAATTTACTTAGAAAACTCTTCAAGAACTTTTAAAGATAATATTTCAAGCTACACTCAGCAAAACATGGGTTTACCAACATTCTTTGACTGATTACACTCTATTGATTTATCCTTAAATACACAATTCAGTAGAAAACATAAAGATAAAGATTATTCAGTGAGATTTAGGGTACTTAACAGTAAATCCTTATCTATATTTTCTGTTATTTATCAGAGAAAGTGTACAACATGGAAAACATGTGAAAAATGACAATTACAGTAAGAAAAACATCACCATTGACATAAACCAGGATCCCATGAATCAGCTTGTGTATTTGATGTTCAAACCAGTTATAATCTTCATGTCCAGTGGGTCTTTAGAGCATCAAACTTCTCATCTCAGCCTATCTTTCTTCTATTAAAATACAGAGCTTCAGCAGCCTCAAAATCTATTTACAATTAAAGAGAATTCAAAGACCAACCTCTATGTTGTCTTCTACAGAAGTATTTATAGAAGAATGAGGAGGTGGATTGTAAAGAAGAGTCTTTTGTGCAATTAATACAAAGTAATGGTTTCTCGACCTTAGGGAGGCCTAAGGGAGAAGATTTCAAATATTCATCTCTATTTTAATCAATTTTACATTAAATTTCATCACCTTCAGTCACTTTTGTTGACTTTGGGGGCTTTTGGTAGGCTGGTAGTTAATTCTGAGCTATCTTTACAAATATATCTGACTGTGCAATTAATTTGTAGTCTTTTGAGGGAAACAAAACTGTAGGTGGCATTCTGAGGAGTCATAGCCTCAATGATGTGGCATCCGGAGGCTTCCTTTATTGATTTGTCTGTCCTGGTGGCTTTAAACATTGTTTAGGCCTTAATTCTTGCTTTAAGGCCTTTAAAATCACTTCGGAATATTGAAACCTTATAAGCTGACTGTGTTCACTGATTTGGATTTTTCATCTGCCCTTTAACTGTGCTATAACACTAAAACAGTAGGATTAAGCTTTCAATCTTTCAAACTTGTGCATTAACCCTTTTAACTTTGACTGTTCACTGGCTTTTGCTTTATTTGATCTGCCTGAACTGTTTATCTTTTAAACCTGTTTTAACCTTAAAACCATAGGATTTGAACCTTTCAACTTCGATCTTTCGCACTGGAACTTCTTCAATTTTTTAATCTTTAGCCTTTACTGTCTTTTCCTTTATCACTATGGACAGGGGGTTTTCGCTTCAAAAACCATGATAAAAACCTGCAACAAACAAGAAAAAACGTTATAAAAACCTGCGATGGACGGGTTTGATTGCTTAGGAGGCTGATGAAGTGGAGGAGCAGTGCAGAGGGGGAAATATGTAGGCGAAAGAGGTTTCATAAATAAAATAGGCAAAAATTCGGTTTAAAATGGTATTTGGCGCGAATTCGGGCAAAGCGGGTTTGGAAATACCGCGAATGGTTTTCGTGTTCAATTCAAGTGGTAAGTGGTTTTCGACGAATCAAATGTGATCCAATTGTATCGCGCCGCGTGTCCCTTTAAAATACCGCCGGTATTGTGTGATTTTTGTTTGTTAAACTCCGGACAACAAAATTGCGCGATATGCGATGTCAACCGTCGGATAAGGAGGAATAGATTTGACGGTGTGGACCGAGGCGCGATAGAAAGTTGCACGGCGGGCGCTGTAGTGGGGGACAGGTGTCAGGGCGTGATTTGAAGAGAGGACCAGGTAGTGGAATGGTGGGTCCAGAGGTGTCAAGTTGTTGGATTGAATTAGGACTGTGGGATCGAACAAATCAATGGCAGAGATTTGATTTATAGGGTGAACGGATGGGATTTCGTCGGGAGGGTAGGGAGAGAAAAGGGAGCATCGTGACCGTTGATCTTTGAGGATCGACGGTTGGGATTACCTGATGAAGTGGTAATGTGGAACAAGAATGAAGGAAAGGGAAATGGGGGAAAGTATTAGCGTCGTTAGATCAAGGCTTGAGGCCTATGATCTACAGCTAGGATTCATCTATGGAGAAATAAGGATGGTGGGGAAAATGTAAAGGAGAAGGGGATAAAGGCGAAGCACTGGGCAATGGTCCCATGAAGGAGTAGGCGACCAGGGGCCAAAGGTAAAGGAGCTTATTGCATCGGCGGGGGAAGAATTTTGCAAAGGAAATGCGGGTTTAATAAGTGCTTGGTTTTGTGACAAAAGGGCGGAAAAACTTAAGCCCTCAGGGGCCTAAAGACTTAAAAGGGGCGGAAAAGAGTTTTTAACAGGTTTTATGCATTTTTGTGGGTTTTCAAGGCTTTTTGAAGTCCCGATAGCTATAAGGGAAGGTTATTAAATCACAACAAAGGGTTTTATAGCTATAAGAGGGGATTTTTATGAAGTGAAAGGCAATTTTGAAGGTTTTTTAGGATGATGAAAGGAAAATGAAAGAGAGAAAAGGAGATTTTTCCAGAGGAAAATGGAGAATGAAAAAGGACCACAATGAGTGAATAAAATGATGAAAATGGGGTTGTTTAGGAAATAGTTTTGAAGGGAACAACAGATTTCTTGGTGGATTTTTAAAGGGGACAACAGGATTTTGGAGGTTTTGAAGTGAAAATACCAAGGACATGGACCTTTTGAGACAAGGATCACAAAGAGGCTTCAAGAAGTCACAAATTTTGCATGAAATCTGTTTCTTGAAGACTAAAGACTTGTTTTAGCCATCATTTGCTGAAACAAAATTTGCGGTAAGCTAACGGTTCTTCTCATATTTGACTAGTATTTTTCCAACTTTTCTCCAATATTTTGAGATCAGGAATCGATTTGTGATTTCCTTCTTTAATTAAACTAGAGGTATGCAACATGTGGTTGATCATTTTGACAATACTCTTTGATATGCCTGCTGCTTTGGCTATTGCCAATTCTGCCTGTTTTACCTGTGCATCCCAATCAGTAAAGAGAATATCTTTATAAGTTTCTTTGATCTTTGGGAGATTTGACCTTCTCCCTTCCTCTGAATCTTGCCATTCAATATATTCAGAAATTTTGGTATTGAGTTCATTAAACTCAATTCTCTGGTCAATGATTGCATTAGTCAACTGTTCACTGATTTCTAAGAGTGGAACTATGTCTGAAATTTGTAAGACAAACAAATTTTGTTGTTTTGAGAGTAAGGCATTTAATGCCAATGCTTCTTTAATGAATTCCTCTACAGTAGGAATGCCTTCATACTTTCTAAGATTCCTCTCAATTCTTTAATCAGTTTTTCTTTGCCGGATAAGTCATTTTCATGACTTATCTTAAGTACTTCCATCTCTTGCTGAAATTTAAAGAGTTGTTGCTCGGCCTTTTGACTTCGACTGTTCTTTTCTTCATCTAGTTGTTGTTGTAGTTGCGCTATTTTATCATCTTTCTCTTGAACCAAAATGGATACTTCGGCTGCCTTGTCCATTGTTGCAGTAGTATATGCTCCGGCAAATTGTGATAGCCGAGTTAGATTTTCAATTGGGTTGGCTGGGGTGTCTTTTGTCCATTGTGACATCCCTGGAATTTCAGTGATTTCCTTTGTTGAAACTATCTG
The DNA here is from genome assembly GCA_034641835.2 of Pinus albicaulis. Taxonomy (NCBI): domain Eukaryota; kingdom Viridiplantae; phylum Streptophyta; class Pinopsida; order Pinales; family Pinaceae; genus Pinus; species Pinus albicaulis. Next base: position 10,291 of record JAXQQM020081998.1, on the reverse strand, counting down.
ACCTTGGGGAGTCTGTAATCCTGTATTTTTCTGTGTAGATGATCCCTCAGGGGTATCCATCAATGTATTATCAACTGAAGTCCAGAATTTATCTAGCTCACTTTGGTTCTGTGAATCTGATTCTTCTGTTCTGATTACCTTGGTTGGTTTAGTCATATAACTAGTAATCAAAATATTCTGCGGAATATGTTTGAGTCTTTGTTCTCTATACTCATTGAATCTCTGTAATTCCTCCGGGTTCAGATTCAATTTAACAAATTTTTGAACTTCTTCAAAAGTTCCAATAGATTGCAAAATGTCTTCGAATCTATCATCTGTGTGTATGATAGGTTTGATTTTGACTGACTGAGTAAATTTATTAGAAATATTCTCTGGGTCGAATTGCCTTGGTGGTAAAACAGGGAGCTTCAAAAGCTCAATTTTCTGACATTCTTTCAATGCATGATTGAAATTGCCGAGGGAGAATGTACCACACTGAATTGGAAAACTTGGCCATAATTTTTTTTTACTATCTTTCAGAGATTTAGTTAGTCCATTGCCAACAGTTTGATAAGCCACTTCTCTCGCCATTAGTTTATCTGAAACATACAGAGGAAGCACATGTGGAGGAGCAGAGCTTCCGAATACTCTAATGTATGAAAATGATTCTTCTATGAAACATCTTCCTATCATTTGGAGATCTGTGATGGCTTCCTTAGTAAACCTAGGGCTCTCTCTACCAAACATTAATTGATGTAATGGTTAAACAACCCCATAGCATAATCTGTGGAAGTGTGGTACATAATTATGTTCCCATATCTGTTTATGACTTAAATGAATAGAGGTAGGGTCCTTGGGAGTCCATTTCCAACCCATAATTGGAAAATTGGTAGAGAAACAGATGGCATCAAAAACATATGCACTCATGAAAAATTGGGGGAAGGGTTTGGAAGAATAATCTCTTGCCTATATTTGGCATGTGTTGTCCTTGATGGTAGCCTACTTGATGAAACAATATTGTTGACAATATGATGCAGAGTGTTGTCCTTGATGGCAACCTACTTGGTAAAGTTGATGACAACCTTCTTGATGAGTTAAAGAGGAGATTGTTGGCAATGTGATACAATGTGTTGACTTTGATGGAACCTGGTTAATGAAGTTGTTCGTGATGGAAACTGACTTGATGAGCTGTTAATAATGTAAATATGATGTATCTACAGATCAGTTCAGAAGTAGCAGAAGAAAGGAATCTAGAAAGTGCCAGAATAATCATAAATAAGTTATGCTACAAAGCATACACGGGTTTGTTAAGATGAAGTAGCGTATGCACGCGAAAAAGTACATGCCAAGTCGCGTATGCCCTTTTGTGCTCCAAATTTAGAATACCAAGGGGTGTTACCATGGTGTTTATTCAGCTGTACTTTGTCACTGATTATCTATTTGATCCCGTCTAGGAATACCATCGGAAGTGGTGTGGTTTTGGCTCATGGTATTGACAAAGGCTAAATCTATATAAGGAGAAGAAGATCATAGTGCAAGGGTGTGCATGTGTCTGGGGATTGAATGAATACTTCACTTTGAAGTATATCTGCATGATTGAAATTTGTTCTTGATTGATAAATCTGAATCTATGATGCACCCGTGGATGTTTCAAAATCCTTAGATCTGATGATGATGAATCTCTAATATGATCTGCAGAAGAAGAACTGGTGAAGATCTGGTGCAAAGTCTACTGAAGGTAATGAAGAAATCTGGGTAAGTTTATAGATCTGGTTTGTTCTTCAAAGCTTTCATTTATAGATCTATACGCGAGTTTGTTGTGGAAAAAGCGCGTGTATACGCGGATCTGATCTAATAAAAGCGCGTATGGGAAGTTAGGGTTTACTGAAAAATGCACAGATGTATACGCGAGTTCGTTTAATGAAAAGCGCGTGTATACGCGGGTCTGATTAAATAAAAGCGCGTATGGTATTTGAACTAATGGTTGAATAATTTTTGAATGTCGCATATCTATTTTAAAGTCCGGATAATCTCTAATATGTTGGTTACAAGGGTTTGGGTCATGGTCGAAGCAGCTATTGGGAAAAGTATGTTTGTCGACAAAGTATGTTTGTCGAAAAATGAAGGGTTGAGTTGAAGTCGTTTCGATCCACTTGAAAATTAATTAGAAACGTGGTCCGTTAGGCGTGGTGGCCGAGGGTCAAGCCTTCAAAGAGGGGGTGTAGCCCCTTCCGTTGGTAGTCGGCAAAGAAGAGCAGGTAGTAGCTCCCTTCCAAAGAGGTCGGTAAACAAGCGTGTGGTGTTGTATCTCCCTTCCAAGAAAGGTCGGTAAATGAGAGAAGGTTGTAGCCTTCACAGTGGGTGTCGCGTGCCGGGTATGAGTCTGCGCCAAGACATGATTGTAAGAAAGTTTTCTTTATATAATAAATATTGAAGATTGAGACGACTTCGCAGCGGTGGTTTTCTCCCGAATTGGGTTTCCACCTTAAATCCTGGTGTTCATGTGTGTTGCTTATGTGTGGTGATTTATTCTGTTCTTACTGCACCTGTTTACTGCTTACTAAACATCTGATGAATGAATGATGCAATGATCTAAGTTAAGAATTAAATGCATATTTAGATCTCTAAGCATACGCGAGTTTACTTAAGGAGATTCGTGTGTATACGCGAGTTGTGTTCATTAAAGTAGCGTATGGGTTTAAAAGCTAGAAAAAAGTTAAAAAGTTTTTCAGTCAGCACAAAATACTGATTCACCCCCCCTCTCAGTATTTTTCCCAACAATTGGTATCAGAGCAGGTCCTTCTGAAAAAGCTTAGCCGCTAGAAGGAAGATCAAGCAAGATGAGCAATCAAGATGGAACAACATCTATCAAGCCTCCGCTCTTTAATGGAAGCAATTTAATCTTCTGGAAAACAAGGATGAGATCCTATCTTCAGTCTATGGGAACATATGTATGGGCCATTGTTCAACAAGGATATCAATATCCAGCTACAATACCAACAGATCCGACTGAAAAGAAGAATTATGAATCAAATGCAAAGGTGGTCAATGCTATAACGGGAAGTCTGACTGAATCTAAATTTGTCAAAGTTATGCAGCTAAATACAGCAAAGGAAATGTGGGACAAAATCATTCTAAGTTATGAAGGTGATGCAAAGGTAAAAAGTGAAAAACTCCAAACTCTCATAATTGAATATGAAAATTTGAAGATGCATAGTGATGAGAGTATTGCCAGTTTCTTTTTACGTGTTGATGATGTTGTAAATCGTATGAGAAATCTGGGAGAAACAATAACCAAATCTACTTTGGTTGAGAAAATTTTAAGATCGCTAACAGCAAAATTTGAGTCAAAAGTTTCTGCTCTTGAAGAAAAACAGGATCTTCAAAATCTTATTATGGTACAACTTCATGGCATACTAACCGCATATGAAATGAGAAGAGGAGGACCATCTGAAGTCAAAGAGGCTGTCTTCAGAGCTTCTACTAAAGGGAAAGAAGTACAAGAAGCAAAAGGATTAGGATATATCTCAGAAGAAGATGAGGCAAATTTTGTAAAGAAACTTCAACTTGGCACAGGATGGTTTAGAGGTAAGCTTCCTTTCAAATGTTTTGAGTGTGGAAGAATTGGTCATTATGCTGCTAAGTGTCCTCATAAAGAAACACCTGCAAAATGGAAGGAAGTAGAAAGAAGGAATAAGAATCGGTTTAACACTAGAAAAAGTTACTATACTCATGAAGACAGTGATGAGTTATCTGATAGTGAGGAAGAATGTGAACAAGATCTTAGACTTCTCATGGCATTTGAATCTAGAGAAGAAAATGATACTTTTGTGGATGCTCTAGAGGACAATGACTTTCTTGAAGAAAACAATCAACTCAAAATACGCTTAGAAGAAAGTAAAATACTCTTAGAAGAAAGGAAAATAACCATAGAGACTTTGGAAAAGCAGGTTGAAGGAGCAAAGAAACACATTGAGAAATTAGAATGTGAAGTGGTAAGTCTAAGAAAAGATTTTGAGAAAGTAAAGACTCTGAATCTTAGATTTTCTAAAGGATCTGAAACCTTAGATGAGATTATCAAGGTACAACGTTCTCCTCTTATAAAGACAGGTCTTGGATATACCGGAGAATCTTCTCAGGCTTCAGCACCAAATTATCTAAAAGCAGCTACAGCTGGTTTACAAAATTCTGCCACTCAGCAAGGGAATAAAGAATCATTATAGGTAAAGCATGATCATCTCAATTCAAAGAACACTAACAGGAATATCTCTCAAAGAAACACCAATCAACAAGTAAATCCAAGTAGAAGATTTCATGATCGCAGAAATTTCTTCTTCAATGGACAATGTTTCTCATGTCACAATTTTGGTCATAAAGTTGTTCAATGTGTTGCATATAAAACCATCATGACTAGAGAAGCAAGAAAGAAAAGGATTGAATTTGAGAAGAATACCTATAACAACTTTTATCCTCTTCTAAATGAAGTTGAATGTGCTTATTGCAATAACTTTGGGCATGAAGAATCTGAATGCAGGAGCAAAGTTCAGCCAAAAGAGCATTTTTCTTCAAGTTCCAAAGTATGGAAAAAGAAGGAATTACAGGTTGAAAATTGTGGCATAGCGTTATTTGCAGAAGGTGAAGAAAATCAATGGTACATTTATAGTGGATGCTCAAGACACATGACAGGTGACAAAAACAAACTTCTTGCATATAGTGCTCTAGAAAAGGAAAAGAAAGTTACATTTGGAAATGATACTCCTGCTGTAATTAAAGGAAAAGGGTCTATGTTTCTAAAAGAAAAGGTGAAGGCTAATGATGTCATGTATGTGGATGGTTTAAGGCATAACCTGTTAAGTGTAAGTCAAATGTGTGATCAAGGAACTGAAGCTGTCTTTAATTCAAAAGAATGTGTGGTTTGTGATCTTGATATAGGTAAAACAATTATAAAAGGAAAAAGAACTCCAAGCAACCTGTATGTATTGAAGAACTACAAAGAACAATGTTACTTGAGTAAGTCTTCAGAAAAATGGCTATGGCATAGAAGGTTGGGGCATCTAAGCTTCTCTCAAATTAACAAAATCAAGCATAATTAATGTTGTTCGTGGTCTTCCCAATATTACTCTACCTGAAAGTATCATATGCAAATCTTGCCAATTCGGCAAGCAGACCAGAGTGCAATTTAACGCCAAGGAAGGATCATCAAGTAGGCCTCTTGAACTCATTCATACTGACATATGTGGACCTATGAGGAAAAATTCACCTCGTGGTGAACAATACTATATCTTATTTATTGATGATTTCTCTAGAATGTGTTGGATTGGGTTGCTGAAGCACAAAGATGAAGCATTTGATAAATTTCAGATCTTCAAGGCACTGGTTGAAAATGAAGTAGATCCAAAACTCAAATGTCTTAGATCTGATCAAGGAGAAGAATATACTTCAAATGAATTTCTTGGATTTTGTGAACAACATGGCATAAAAAGACAATTTTCTGTAGTTGGAACTCCACAACAAAATGGCGTCGCAGAAAGAATGAATAGAACAGCTCAACAAATGGCTAGAGCTATGCTTGATGATTCTGGAACACCTGAAACATTTTGGGGAGAAGCAGCACATACAACGGTAAACATTCTCAACAAGGCACATGTTCGTGTAAATAGTGAAAAAACTCCATATGAACTCTCGTATGGTAATTCTCCATCTGTGAAGCATTTTAGAGTTTTTGGAAGTAAATGCTTTATCAAAAATAATGATGAAAAACTTGGCAAGTTTGAACCTAGAGTAGATGAAGGAATACTTCTTGGTTACTCCTCTACGAGTAGAGCATATAAATGTTACAATAAAAGACTTCGGAAGATTGTTGAATGTATTGATGTTGTTATTGATGAGTCTCCTGCAGCCCCAAAAGAAGAAAAACAAACAACAAATGAAGACGATGGTGACTTATGTCCTTCTACATCAAATAGCAATGATATAGACAATGAACCCAATGAAGAACCTGAAGATGATTTATCTGAAAAAGCTCCATCCAGATATGTTCAAAAGAATCATCCAGAATCTCAAATTTTTGGAGATAAGGGATCAGGTGTACAAACAAGAAGGACTCTTGTGGGATCTTCTAGCTATCTGGCATTTCTATCCACTATTGAACCACACAATGTCAATCAAGCTAGCAAAGATGCATGTTGGGTTCAAGCCATGAATGAAGAGCTTGATCAAACTGAAAAGAATCACACTTGGGAATTAGTGCCAAGACCTCATAACAAAAATGTCATTGGAACTAAATGGATATTCAAAAACAAGTTAAATGAGAATGGGGATGTTGTAAGAAATAAAGCTAGACTTGTTTGCAAGGGGTATACTCAACAAGAAGGTATAGACTTTGAAGAAACTTTTGCTCCTATAGCTAGACTTGAAGCCATAAGAATGTTTCTTGCTTTTTCAAGTTTTCAAAAAATCAAAGTTTATCAAATGGATGTTAAATCTGCATTTCTCAATGGTGATCTAGAAGAAGAAGTTTATATAGAACAACCAGAAGGATTCATTTTGGGAAATGATGAAAATCTTGTTTGTAGACTTAAAAAGGCTCTATATGGTCTCAAATAAGCTCCAAGGGCATGGTATTATCGTCTTGACAAATATCTTCATCAACAAGGATTTTCAAAGGGGTCTGCTGATAGCAACTTATACACAAAAATTGAAAATGATAAACTTTTGATTGTGGTTGTATATGTTGATGATATCATTTTTGGAAGTAATGAAGAATCTATGAGTTAGAAATTTGCTTCTGTCATGCAGCAAGAATTTGAAATGTCTTTACTTGGGGAACTAACATTCTTTCTTGGTTTGCAAGTGCATCAAACTACTGATGGTATATTCTTATCACAAGCAAAATACCTTAAGCAAATTCTGAAGAAGTATGGCATGGAAGAATGCAAGCTGGTAAGTACACCAATGATAACCGGATGTAATCTCAGTTCTCATGATGATTCCCCCATGGTGAATCAACCAGAATACAGATCGATGATAGGAAGTCTACTTTATCTCACTGGGACTAGACCAGACATTATGCATGCTGTTGGGATTGTTGGACGATTCCAATCTAATCCAAAAGAGTCTCATCTTCAGGCTGTCAAAAGAATATTCAAATATCTACAAGGAACTCAAGACTTTGGACTATGGTATCCAAAGAATGTTGATCTTACTCTTCATGCTTACACTGATGCAGATTGGGTTGGAAATGTTGATGATCAGAAAAGCACTAGTGGTGGAGCATTCTATATGGGGCCCCGGTTAGTATCTTGGTTCAGCAAGAAGCAAAACTCTATTGCCTTATCTACAACAGAAGCAGAATATGTGGCTGCCGCATCATGTTGCACACAACTTCTTTGGATGATGCAAACCTTACAAGACTTTCAAATCAAGTGCTCACCTCCTATCTCCATTATGTGTGATAATACAAGTGCCATCAGTATTTCAAAGAATCCTGTTATGCATTCAAATACCAAGCACATTCCCATCAAGTATCACTTCTTATGTGAACAAGTGCTTGAACAAAAGGTGAAGCTGGAGTATGTTCCCTCCAAAGAACAAGTGGCTGATATATTTACCAAACCTCTGCCCAGGGAAGCGTTCGAATATCTCAGACAGAAGCTGGGAGTAATCTCTGCCATGCAGAAGATCAAATCTTCTTAAATTCATAAGATTAATTTGGATACGTGGGTTTCCTGAAAGACAGTCGCATATATACGCGAGTTTATACAAAGAAAACCGCGTATGGTTAATTGCTGACAAATTTTACTTGGGGTCAACATTCTTCAGCACAGCTGCAGTGCTGTTTGGTATCTCTAATGCTGTATGATATCTCTGATGATGTTTCAGCTCTTATATTTTTGTTTCATTCTCTGATATTGGGTGAATATGCCTTGATGATTGGCTGTTGAAAGTGTTTAGGTTGCACAAGCTAAGGAGGAGTTTTGGTCATATGGAAAGGATGCATTGGATGCACAGTTTCAGGGGGAGCATTAGCCTTGCTGAATGTAATGCATTTTTGGCATTATGTTGATTCTAAATTATGATCTCTCTTGAAGTCTTTTTGGTATTTGTTACAAAAGGTCATATTTGTAATTTGATGAAAAGGTCATGTTGAGACCTGTGATGTAAAATGGTAATATTCATTCATGTAAGGACTTGAGTCAAATTTGTAAACCCACTTGGTTGGGTAGTTGAGTTAAAATGTGTAAACCCACTTGGTTGGGTACTTGAGTCACATATGTAAATCCACTTGGTTGGATCATTGATGGAAGTATGAGTCCTTGGTGATAGGAAAGGTCATAGAGTCATGTACTTCATTGAATAATATGTTTGAAGATTCAGCATGAACTCAGGGGGAGCAAGGTAACTTCAGTGCACATCAGATCTACAGAGCTTTTCTTTCTACATGAGGAGAAAAACCTTGTTTTGGTTTTCATCCGCCCTTTGCCCTTGCTGTCAAAGGGGGAGAGTAACATGGTGTTTGAATAAGGGGAGAGCATCATGGTGTTTGCATAATGGTTATATTCAATGTATCTATCTGTTGTGATGGTCAAACACCATCATGGTTTCCATCAAGTCCAAAGGGGGAGATTGTTGGCATATGTTGTCCTTGATGGCAACCTACTTGATGAAGTTGTCTTTGGAAAAACAACCTATTTGATATTGATGTAAATCTGATATGGAGATTGTTGGCGTGTGTTGTCCTTGATGGCAACCTCTTGATGAAATGAGATTGTTGGCTATATGATGCAATGTGGTGTCCTTGATGACAACCTGCTTGGTGAAGTTGTCCTTGATGGAAACCTACTTGATGAGTTTCCTATAAGCAACCTATGTGTTAAATATGTAAAGATGATGTATCTACAGATCAACTCAGGAGTAACAGAAGAAAGGAATTTTAGGAAGTACCAAAGAAATGATAAATAAGGTATGTCACTATGCATACAGGGTTTGTTAAGGCTAAGTAGCGTATCTCCGCGGAAAAGTACGTGCCGAGTCGCATATGCCTAATTGAGCTCTAAATTGATAAAACCAGGGGTTCTTGCCATGGTATTGACCCATTGTATTGAGCGCTGGATTATCTATTTGATCCCGTCCAGGAATACCATTGGAAGTGGTGTGGTTTTGGCTCATGGTATTGATAAAGGCTAAACCTATATAAGGAGAAGAAGATCATTATGCAAGTGTGTGCATGTGTCAGGGTATTGAATGAATACTTCACTTTGAAGTATATCTGAATGATTGAACTTTGTTCTTGATTGATAAATCTGAATCTATGATGCACCCATGGATGGTTCAAAATCCTTAGATCTGGTAATGATGAATCTCTAAAACGATCTTCAGAAGAAGAACTGGTGAAGATCTGGCGCAAAAGTCTGCTGAAGGTAATGAAGAAATCTGGGTAAGTTTATAGATCTGGTCTGTTCTGCAAAGCTTTCATTTACAGATCTATACGCGAGTTTGTTGTGTAAAAAGAGCGTGTATACGTGGATCTGATCCAATAAAAGCGCGTATGAGAAGTTAGGGTTTATTGAAAAATGCACAGATGTATACGCGGGTTAGTTTCATGAAAAGCGCGTGTATACGCGGGTCTTATTAAATAAAAACACATATGGTATTTTAACTAATGGTTGCTCATGGTTGAATTTGTTTCTGCATATCTATTCTGAAGTCTAGGTAATCTCTGATATTCTGGTTACAGTGGTTTCACTATTCTGTTTGGAGTATTGGGCAAAGTGTGGTTGATGAAAAATGAAGGGTTGAGTTGAAGCTATTTGATCCAGTGTGAAAATTGATGAAACGTGGTCTGCAGTGGTGCTGAGGGTCGAAGCCTTCAGTAAGGGGGTAGTAGCTCCCTTCCAGTGATAGCTGGTAAATGAGAGCAGGGGGTAGTGGCTCCCTTCCAGGAGAGGCTGGTAAACGAGAGCAGGGGGTTGTAGCTCACTTCCAGGAGAGGCTGGTAAACGAGAGAAGGTTGTGGCCTTCTGCAGGTGGGTGCCTGCGTGCTGGTATGAGTCTGCGCCAGTACTTGGTTGTAATAAGTTTTCTTTACATAATAAATATTGAAGACTGAGACGAAGACAGCGGTGGTTTTCTCCCAAATTGGGTTTCCACCTTAAATCCTGGTGTTCATGTGTGTTGCTTGTGTGTGATGATTTATTCTGTTCTTTATGCATCTGTTTACTGCTCACTATACATCTAATGAATGAATGATGCAATGACCCAAGTTAAGAATTAAATGCAATAATTATATACGCGAGTTGTCTGAAGGATATCC